>JAPQWV010003233.1:0-44000 GCA_027422505.1 Craterostigma plantagineum
GATTTTAAGTTTTGATCGATTTTATGTTTTGATCGATTTTAAATCGCGGGCAGTTTTATTTTGTAAGTTATGAGTGAAATAGAATTTCGAACGACTAGGGAAATCGGCCGAATGAGTTTCGGGTCGCGAAAGTCTTTCGTGGGCCCAAAGGATTTTCTTATGTGTGAGTAAACTAGGTATTTCGCGGGCCAAGGGTTCGAGTTTCGCGGGCTTAAGTCTTTCGCGGGCCGACTTGAAGGGTGATTCCTGTGAGAGACGTCGCGGGCCAATTTCAGTTTCACGGGCCGATGGACTTTCGCGGGGTGATTCCTGTGAAGGGCATCGCGGGCCGACTGATTTCTACGGGGTGATTCCTGTGAGAGAAATCGGCCGATTCGCGGGCTTAAATTGGGCTTCGCGCATCCAATCGGGCGAATCGCGAACTTAAATTGGACTTCACGCGTCCAATCGGGCGATACCGCGAATGCGGCGAAAGTCTCGTGAATTCGAGCGTTGACCGCAAGTGTTTCGGGTTGACCATCTTTTGAAAGTGGGATCGGGCGATTTAAGATTTGGGCCTTGACCGGATTTGTGTAAGTTTGACCGACGATTTAAATTCTTTGGGGATTTTGCCCTATTTGAGGCCCAATTGTTCAAGTAAAATTATTTCCGGCCCAAATCAGTTTTAAAATAAAGTATTTTCGTATGTTGACTAATATTTTTGGGTCAACCCATATTTTAAAATTGAAAGGTTATTTTGGGATTTAAAACCTTCGTCATAGCTTGATATTTTACGAGCTAATTTGACTTAGCGAACTCTTTTCAAACGGTTACCTTTCGAATGTAGTTTCAAGCAATGATATTTCAAAAATAGTATAAAATATACAATAATGTAATACATAAGAAATTTTATAATGTAGATATTCAAGTAATGTAGATGATTTTCTGATGTGATGATTTTGTGCCTAAGGTCAAGGTTAGGAACATCGATGGGCTATTAACGGGTAATCGACGGACGACAGATAAGTAGAAATCCAACTACGACACACAACTTATTTTACGTGCCTAAATTGCGTGATTACGTGCCTAGCTAGCGTAGGCTAACTGGCGTAGGCAACTGCCCTGTTTGCGGAAGGAGCGACCTGGAAGGAATAGCGTAGGCTACCAGCGTAGGCTACCGTATGGCAGAGGGGACGACCTAGGGAAACCTAGCGTAGGCTACCCAGCGTGGGTCGCTGTCACGATCCTATTGAGGATATTGAGCTCTTAGTGGTGCATAGTAAGTGCGTCGAGAGCCCTGAGTGATAATAGTATGAGTACTAGGAGCATTGGCGCGGATCGCCTTTGCGGAGTGTTATGTGCATCGGCGTGGATTGCCTTTGCGTAGTGATGTTATGCATCGGCGTGGATTGCCTTTGCAGGGGAGTGGCACGTGCATACATGCATGATTTCTGCTTACTGAGCCTCGATGGCTCATTCCTTATGTTGTGTGTTGTAGGTACGATAGGTCGGACGTTGCGAAACGTCTCGACTAAGGCAAGCTGACGACGGTACTCCACGGGCTTTTGAGGGCAAGGTTGTACATGGATGACGACCTGTGGAGCGATGTTAGGAAGTGTTAGTTAGCGTAAGTAGTTTTGGAGACTTCGGCCTTTGTATAACTAGACAATGTAGATTACGTCTCCTCGTAATATATTTATTTTAGGAAAAAGTTTTTGTAAATCGGGTCTTCCGCGGCTTGCGCAGCGGAAATCCGCCGCTAATTAGTATTAAAAAGTGAGGGTCGTCACAATGCCCATGCAAGTGGCGGGCAGTAATTCCTATAACTCGTACTCTGGTGTTACGATTCACGTAACTCGTAACACCAGAATACGAGTTAACTTAACTCGTAACACCAGCCTACGATTTAATTTTCTATATAAAGCCCATCGCTTGGCGTTAACTCATATCACTCTCTGTTAACTCATATCACTCTCATCGATTTCTTTTAATAACTCAAACAATGGTGTCGAGTAGCGTACAAGTCGTAGTATATTTCGGCAGCGAAATAATTCAATCATCCGATTCTACCATCAAATATAGTATCCGTCCTGTTGGGTATAAGCGAATTCGTCGCAACACCAATTTTTCCGAATTTATGTCGTTGTTGTTCGAGATTACGGATGCTGATAGCAGTCGTTGTTCCTTGATTGTCCATGGTAAAAATGAATACTTTCAACACTCCCGTAACTTTCATCAGCTTTTTCAAATCACCAGCGACAACGATCTACAATTTTTCATACATCCCGACTCAGAGAACAATTGTGTTGAGGTTTTTGTGGAAATAGTTGAAAATTCAAACTTTGATTTGAACGAAGAGCCTCATCGAAATTTTGAAGTTGGTTCTTCGAGTTATACATGTCCGGATTTTTCCGATATTGTCTCAGTTACGGCAGGGTTCAACAATGTTTCTCTGGAGATGCCGACGCTTGGTGTTCCATTCAATATGCCATAATCCCTGTCAGACCTCGTGCCAGACTTCGTGCCTGAACCCGAGGAAGACGTCGATGTTAGTGATTCAGAAGCGGACGATGAGGATCCACTGTCCGAGTTACCCGATCCCAACGACGACGACGACAACACGATGACGATGCCGCAGATGACACCACTCCGCTGGACTCTGCTGCTCCTACGCTGTTTCAGCCCGTCCAATTTTTCTAAACGTACCAAATGCCGCCTCCTCGTGGTGACGACTAAGGTGGTTACGGGGAGTTTTACGATAGAGAAAACCCTATGTTTTGTCGAGGTATGATTTTTCAAACTAAGAAACATTTACAACGTGCCGTCGACGATTTTTCGATCAGAGTTGCTAGACGCAAGTATAACGTCAACGAGAGCAGCAGTACACGTTGGAGTGTTCAATGTGATCATACGGCTGATTGTCCCTGGAGACTGAGGGCATCCTTTAAGCCAAAAAAGGTTACTGGTCTATTACAAAATTTGAAGGAACACACACTTGCTATATGACTGAGCTGGCGAGCACACACCGTAATATCTCTCGAAAATGTTTAAGGTACGTGGGAAGAGTGTAACCAAACTCCAACATTTATGAAGGCATTGCAGCATTACAATCTATGGACAATCATGAGGTGGCTCCCTCTAGAGACAGGGAGAGCTGGACATTTCGTACTCGGGTATGTCTTTTGGGCCTTTAAACCGAGCATCGATGGCTTCAAACATTGTCGGAAGGTTGTTTGTGTCGATGGTACACATTTATACTCCAAATATAGACACAAATTATTGATTGTTACGTCGCTGGACGCCAACCAAAATGTATTTCCCCTCGCGTTTGCCATCGTCACGGATGAAAGTACACACTCATGGACTTGTTCCTTACTAATTTGAACACATTTGTGTTAGAGAATCAATCGGTTTGCCTTATTTCGGATCGCCACAAAGGTAATAAATCTTATTTATGTAATTTACTTGGTGTTTTCGTAATACAGTGACTCTTTCTGGCGTATATAGCGTGTACAGGTCTTACGGGAGCAGTAGAGGCCGCTGAATTCTTTCATCCACCAAATGGAGTCCATCGCAAATTGATGCGGCTGCATGCGATCGATGCACTCGCGGATCGTGCTTACGTTCGAGTTCGTCGACGCAGTAAAATCGAAGATGAGTTCCACCTGTCAAATATTTACACAACATTTACAAAAGTAAGAATGTAAAAAATTTCGCAACTTTCGGAAGAACGACCAGACCTCGCAGCATGTGGCGGGGCCGGTAAGAGTATCCCGTCGACGACCTGGGACTCCATCGTGATACGAAGATCACCCCGTACTGGCTGAAATGGCAAAATCCTCACGTATGTCCATGCCTAAAACAAATCACTTATTCTAAATAAATGTTTAAAACGTTATTAAAATATAATGACCTTTTCTATATAATTACCTGCAACAGCCGTAGGGGTCCGCCTATATTTAGCTTTTTCGGCTCGCATGCCGAACAAAGCTCTCTGTATAGGAATGCCAGCACCGCACTACCACAATATATGTGCTAACCTCCTCAATATCCTCCAATAGCTGAAGGTAACTCAATGATACGGTGCTGGCACTACAGTCGGGGAACATCACGGCACCGAAGAGCAGCATCGCATAACCCACCCCGTGCTGATTGTTCGACCTCTTCGTCATCGCTATCATCCGTTATCGGATGGTGCAACAACCAACTCGATAACGACTTCATCGAAAGCGATGACCCCCTAATTTTATCCGCAGGCGGTCTAAAACCTAGCAACTCCTCACACTCGTCCATCCACTGTGTGGCCGTCCTAGGATGGATCACACCAGAGACACAGCTACCATCTACAGGCAACCCCCACAAGATACATACGTCATGTAAGGTAACGGTCGTCTCCCCAACATAAAAATGAAACGTATGGGTCTCTTTCATCCAACGCTCTACCAACGCTGTAATCAAATGAAGGTCAACCCTCTGCGACATACAGCTGTAGACGTTGTACGGACACATATCGTTCAACTTTCCCAGTAAGCGACCGTGAAGGACGTTCGGTGCTTCTCTAGTACCCCACACATTCTCTAACGACCTAATCTTAATAGTTCTATCTATCGCTGTAGCATCTGACAACACCGAACTATCAATAGGCCCGTAAGTATAATCGAATCCATTCTACATTTAAAACAGCAAACCAAACAAATCAAGAATCAATAAAAAGCATTTGATAATAATGAAATTAACGCAAAAAATGATATTTCGGATCGTAACGGACTAACCAAATTATTCGCGCGTAAGTAGAATCGTCTGGGCGGCGGGTCGGCAGGTCGCAGCGGGGCGGGTAGTGGGGCAACGGGGCAATGGGGCTCGGCGGGCGGGCAATGGGGCTCGGCGGGCAGGCGGCGGGGCACTGGGGCAGTGGGCCGAGCGGCGGACAGTGGTGCTCGGCGAGCGGCGGGGCAGTGGGTCGGGCGCGGGACGTGACGGGGAGGCGGGCAGCGTCTCGGGGCAGGGCGTGGCGGCGGGGCACACACAGTGCGTGGCTGCGAGGCAGTGAGGCAGGGCGGGATGGCAGCGCAGAGGGGCTCGGCAGGCGGCGGGCCTGCGGGTCGCGGCGACGGAAGCTCTCTGCGGCGGCGTGGACGCACGGGGTGAGCGGCGGTGTGCAGGTCGTCTGCTTCGTCGTCGTCGTCGTTTCAGCTTCGTCGAGTCGGCTCGTCTTCATCGCGAGGGTTTTAAAAAATCCAGATCTAACTCGTAATCTCAGAATACGAGTTACTAACTCGTAATCTCAGATTACTAGCTACTCCACCTATTTCGCATGCGCCAGTTCGGACAGTAACTCGTATTTCCATATTACGAGTTACGTAACTCGTAATCTTGGAATACGAAAATCCCTATATTATTAATACTTTTAAAATTCCGTTTATTTTGTTAATGTTTATTATTTTTGGTTTATTTAATTAAAAATACCTGGATTCGAAGTAGTGATGGTAAGATTTTGTGATGGGGTTTCTGCTGGAGAGAAAGGGGATTTTACTGAAAAATACCCATTTATATAAAAAATTCACAAGTCAGACTCCTGTCAGGTTTTTTTTTTATGCAGTACCTGTCAGAATAAAATTTTTGCACATTGGTACCCGTTCCGCCGTAAGTATGTCATAGAAATTTAGGTACCATAGGAAAACATAGTGGTACATAATACTGTGAGAAAATGGTACATCATATAACACATATTATGGTACCATATAGACCGTATATAGGTACCATATGTGGGTACTATATAAATGCGTGACATGGTACTTAATACACATACAAAAGGTACATAAAGAATGAGAAAATGGTACACACAATCGAACGGGTACTTAAATGAAAATTTTTCTGACAGAGGTCTGACATGCAAATTTTCTATATAAGTGGGTATTTTTCAGTAGATACACCCCATAGAAACTCCGTAAATTAATATAGTTGAAACCGGATAAATTTATTAGAAGAGTTATTAATTAATCGATAAGTTAATAATTAATAATTTATCGATAAATTAATATTTTATTAATTTATAGTGTATATTACCTTTCAAACTTTCCAAACATCAAATAACCTTCAATCTCCTATGTACTTAATGAACGTCAAATTAAGGATCAAACTTCAATCTCCCAAGTCTATCTTTTTTTTTTTCCGAAACGACAGCTTGTATTGATAAACAAAAGTACATGGACCAAATAGCCGAAAGGGTCTCTTCCGTGACATCATAATTCGGTAGAGAACAAAGGCTCACATAGGAGCACACAAACACCAAGAAAAAGTGACAGAAGCCGACAGAAAACCAGAAAACCTCAAACTTGGACCAAAGAGCTATAAAACATATCACAAAAAGGTTATTAAGCCAAATCCACAATATTCTACACTTTCTTTGTCCAACGATCGAGGCACTCGTCTTCATCGGAAGAGGCTCCCACAAGGGAAGAAAAGGCTCCACAGAGGAGAAAAGAGCTCTTAACCATTGGTCAGGAGAAAATGAGCTCCACAAGGGAGACTCGTGAGTGGCCGGTGGCAAGAATTGAAGGGAAGTGGTGGTGGGTGATGTGGCGGAAGGTGGCAATGGCAAGGCGGCAGGGCGGAAGTGGCGGCATCCGGTGGAGATGGACGGCGTGGAGCTGGCGGCACCGATGGAGGTGGGCGGCGTGGAGCTGGCGGAGGTGGCGGCACCTGTGGCGGCGGGCGGTGGCGTCAGGCGTTGGTGGTTGAATTTTTTTTTTTTTTTTAGAACAGTCAAAATAAAAAACACAGCAAACAAAAGAGTAAAAGAGTGGAGCTCCCCCTACCTCCATTAATGGAGGAGGGGGAGAAGGAGAAGAGAGTGGCGGTGGTCTGGGCTGGGCGGCTAGGGTTTTGCTGAGGGAGTAGGTAGGTAGAGAGAAGGCAGAGCCTCTCTCTCTAGGGTTTTTGTTCCTACAGATTAGATATGTAAGTCCTCCCAAGTCTATCATAACCCGTATGGTGTTAATTTACATTTAAGTAATATTAATAAATATATCAACAAAACACAAATGGAAATTGAGTCATTTTTCAAGTAATATGATAATGTTTTTACATATGAGAATGTTTTTACATATGAAATTATTAATTTATAATTTATGCAGGACCTATGGAAATTATCAAAAGTGAATTATCTTATAATTTTACAGAATTATTAATTTAGTACGTTATCCACGAGTCGGGACCGGCCGGAAACATTATATTAAAGAGTTTTTTAAATTATCAGGTATTAATTGATGGAGTTTCTATTGTATACGGTAAAGATCGAATTTTTATTCTTAATTTATGGTCTATGCTATTCTTAATTGTAATGGTTTATATACTTGGTTATTCGTGGTGTAAAAATATTATTGTGATTAATATTTATATTATGATAATATAATTATAGAGAGAAATATTTAGAGAGGTGAAGTACGAATAATTTCAATACTTTGGCGTGTTTTTATAATACAACTCAATGTGCCTATTTATAGGCAAATTTCTCAAATTACATTCTCATTATCACATCTAATATATAATCTCATCTAATCCATGCTTATTAACCACTCCATATACATCCACTTCAATATTACATAATATTCCCAATATTTCATAATAATTCGAAGTTTATTGTAAATTTGTGATGTGAAGAAATTTATTGTAAGAGAGGAAACACCAAAGAAAAGAAAAGAAAAAAAAAATGATTTCGGTTTATCTATGAAGTTTTCTTTTAGGGAAAATGAGAAGATACAAATGCAATAAAGAGTAACTGATAGTAGTACTCGAAGTTTACCGTAAATTCGTTGAGTTACCATTTTTCTCTCCTCTCCTTTTTCTCCTCCTTTTCTCTACAAACTAAAAAACCTAACCACAAAACTATCTCCCCGATCATTCTCACCATTTTTTAGGGATGGGGAGGAAACCATTATTTCTTGTATTTTCTTTTTCACATTTTTCGGTTTTTTTCTTCTATGTTTTTCCCTTTGTGGGAACTCTTTTTCCTTTTCTATGGCTTTTTCTCCCTTTATGGGAGTGCGAGTCTCGACGACGACGGGTTTTAGAATTGAAAATGGCAAAAATGGATGACTATTTCAGATTTGAGTCCTTGGGGGGTTTGACTAGATTTGCAGTATGTTCTTTAGTTTTCTTGTTTTTGCTCTTGAACTAGTTTTTTTCGAGTTTTTTTTGGGTCTAGTTCAGCTATGATTCTCTCTGAGTAGAGATTTCGTTCCATTGGATGATCGATATTATCCAGAGGATCCTATCGGCTATTTAGTCGTGCATCTTTGTTTATATATTAAACTATCGAAAAAAAAAAAAAAAAAAACTCAAAATAATATATCTAACTTTAAACAAAAATTGCGAAATATAACATATGGGCCTTGGCCCATTTCTAATCAATGACATGGGCCATATTAAAAAGGTAAAGCCCAATCTTTAGTAAGAGTGGGCGCTAGGGTTTTCTCGTGGCTCTTCAGTATAAATACTCTAAGCTAAAGAAATTACCTTTCGCAATCTGCAATTTGATAGTCAACGAAAACTTAGCAGCAGCAGCTTTTTGGCGATCATCGAAGAGGATAATCATGGGACACGCAAACATATGGAACGCTCACCCTAAAACTTACGGAGCTGGTTCTCGCACCTGGTAATTCGGTCTGTTTTTTTCGTTTGGCATGTTTGTGAGTTCATTCGTTGTTATTATCTTTGATAATTACTGTGGTTCAGCTGTAATCGATGCTAAGTGAGATCAATGTTCTGTCGATTATGATTACTGTACTTCTATAGAACGCGCGAGATTCAATTGTACTTGCAATGGATGTTCGATTCATAGTGTTTGCCATATTTGGGTATTTAGGCGTACGCCTTTTCGCTGAGCTTTGAATCAAATTAATGGAGTAGATATATAAAGTTAAGAATGTCACAGTCCATTATCATTGTAATTACTTTCTTCGTTTTATTTGGAGGATATGTTATCATCTTTGCTTGGATTTGTACGTGCCTTTTAAATTTGTCTTCTCAGATGTAAAATCTTTTCTTTCTTCGTGTTGGGATTTGGTGTAGCCGTGTCTGTGGAAACCCTCATGCGATAATTAGGAAGTATGGTCTCATGTGCTGCAGACAATGCTTTCGTAGCAACGCCAAGGAAATCGGTTTCATCAAGGTAATTTCTTTCTACCCTGTCTCATATGTGCATTTTCGAATTTATACAAAAAGCTTTATTTAATCTTCATGAAAGTTGGAAGCGAAGTACGTCGATGATTCTTCCTGCCTATATTTACCTCATTATGTTCAGGCATAATTAAGTTCTTGTCTTGATACATATTCCTCATTTTTTATGCAGTACCGCTGAGATCGAGTTTTCGTAAGAATTCGAAAGCGATTCTGATGCAATTTCTTCTGTGTGATTCTTCAGTTAGTTCGATTTCCCTTTGTCTTGTTTAGTCTTTTGGTCATTATGGTTGCGACATTATTTGAAATCGACTGTTCGTATTAAAGGCTGTGACAATATTGATTTATACTATTTGAAGTCAATTGTTTGGGCAATCGCAGCTTTCATAACACTGAGATCTCTCACAAGCAATTTAGACAACCTTTTCAAGTAAATAACTGATTCGAAGTCTATTATTACCTTAACAGTCACCACTATTCTCCCGTACAAGCTTTAAAAGTACACAATGTGATTAAACAAGCTGAATCATGCATATGTAGAATTCCAACAGATTATAAACTCAATTAGGTTATCAAATGCTTTAAATTAAACAGCTAATTGAGAGCTTCATTCTCACTGTAAAGTGCTCCCAACTTGCATGTGAAGCCACTCGGCTTGCGCCCTTTGAGTGTACTCTCTCGGCGTCTGAGGAGAACAAATCATCGTATTTGCACTAAAGCCCGAGTCAGTTAGCTGCAAGAATTATTCGTATTCGAAAGTTAGCATAGCTCATGAAAAATTGGATTAATCAACCTCAAAGCTTACTTCTTTGGTAGAAAATCCTTGTATGACGGGACCCACCCTCGAGTTAACTGCTTCGAGCTTCATCGACAAGAACTACAGAGCCAAAAATGCAATAAAAAAAAACGGGATTATTGCATTTTTCAATAGGCACTAGAGATTTAAGACGAAGACGTTAGGCAAGAAAGAAAGACCTCGACTTGGCGCTGTAGCGACTGTATGTAATTGATGATCTCATCAAGAACAAGAGCTTTTCCAATGACCTGAAGCATTTTTTTCGACATTCAACTACAAGACTTCGAAAACGCAAATCGTTTTTAAGGGTGTTAAACGAGCGAAAGGTTCGACCTTATTACATCCCGGGACCAAATCTTGCAAGATCTTCATCCTCTCGCTGATCTTTTCGCGGCGAGCCTATCGAATAAAGAACAAAAGAACACAAAACTATCAGCTAAAAAAGAGTGCATTTTTTTTCATTACTGTGAGTTGTAAGAAAGAAAAACCTTACTCTTTCTGCTAAGCTATGGCTATCAGTAGCCTGGCCCCTCCTTGCCCTGACGTGAATGTAGTCCTTAGGCGGGTCGGGTTTGGGTTTCTCCGAAATGGGTTTTGACCCGACCCGCGAGTTTGCATCTGCTTCGGTTTCATCCCCTCCGTTGAGAGCAATCGTTGAAGAAGAAGAACCAAGAAAATCCCTTTTCCTCTTCACACCGACGCCGCCGTTCAGCTCCGTCGCCGTGGATTCGTCCGCCGACCCACGGCCGCCGGCGAAGGGAATGGAGAGGAGGCCGGCGAGGCTGTAGGAAGATGGGTTGGCTGATGCGGTGAAAGATGACTCGTTTACCAATGGTGGATCCATCTTTTTTGTTTTGTTATTTGTTTAAAATGATTTTTTTTAAAAAAAAAAAAATTTATTGTTTTAGCATTCCCCAGAAAAAAGTATCGAGCTTGAAGTGAAAGGACAGTGTTATATATATGTATATGGAGAAAGGGAAAGTGTTACGTTGTTGTTGGTTTGTAGTGAGAGTGAAAAAGTTTGCTGTGAATTTGAAGGTTAAAAAGGCGATGGAGAAGGTAGATTAAAACACTGTAATATAATGTGGGAAAAAACTATGTATTTCTTCCCATCTTCTCTATCACAATTCACATACCAACTCCAACCAAAAAAATCATTATCAAATTTAAAAGATTAATATTCTCTTTCTCACCTTAGCTATACAATTTTACAAATTGATAACGATATTACGTTACTGAAAAAATATTTGATAGAATTAATTATGAAATCTAATGTTATTATTTTGTTAAAACGGTGTTTAACTTATATTTCGTATAAATAAATGGAAAAACTTAAATAATAAGAAATATGACACGAATAGAATACAAAATAATTTGGGCGAGAGAAAACACCACAAACTCATATTAGGTTTCATTTGAAGTATGATCGAAAAAAAATTAGGTATGAAATTGAACTTGAGCATCTATTGGAGACTGTCTAACGAATTGAATTTTATCTTTTAGCTCTTTTTAACCCTTTTTAATCTTAACGTTGTTTTTCTTTTTCTTTTTCTTAACCCCTGACCAATTGTGTTTAATATCTTCCAACCCCATGGGACGTTTCTTGTCGATTATTGGAAAAATATGTAATAAAATGGGACTGATTTTGGGATCTTAAAATGAATGATCGTCTAGTAATAAACACGCCTAACCCTCATCAATATCGTCTATAAGTCACAATCTTTCTTTTATTTCTCCACATAACCTAACTTGCCTCACATTATATAGTTCTAATTAAACAATTATAGTCACTGAATAAAGTATGTCATTAAAAATGCCAAAGATATAAGTTTTGCATTATAAAGTCTAGCAAGTAGCAAGATGTTAGTTCCTTTTCTATGTTTGTTTATCAATGATAATTAAAGCATTAACATACTCGTGTACGACATTGATACAAAAACCGTTATATGCATCAATTATATCGACAAAATTTGATATGTTTTCACGTTTATATATATAATATATACACGTTACGTAGGCAATGCAATGGTACGGGATTATATTACAATTTACAAGAATAATATTTTTTTTTCCAATTAGATCTCTAGCAATCATGTCATCATAAAATCAAAAGGAAAATCAATTTTGGCTATTTAACCGATTCCATGAAACAATTGGTCATGCCTAACTAATAGTAAGACCATCCGTTTATGTAAAAAGAATAAATATGCTCTACTTTATCAAGTTTTTGGCACATGTCATAGAGAGCTTAAAATAGTTTTGCAGGTTAGGTATATTGTTTTAGTGACAATATTACAAATATAATAAATATGTATATATTCGCCATATAGCATCAGTTCCGGTCCATTAAACATCTAATTAAAGACACATAAAATACGATGTGCCCACAAATACACTTCATTGTTACATAAAAATAGCAAGAAGAATATCAAATGTGGTCGACAGCATTTAAGAAAGAGTTTTTTCATTTTTAATTTTAAGTTTCTTAGTAATTTTAATTGAGATACTGTCAAGTTTTTATTGGTGGATATTTGTTTTTTTTTTTAATGCTGGCCACTTCGTATTGGTAGATATTTTTTTGATAAAGGCTTAAGACCCTTTAATTTCTTCTTTTTTTTGACAATAAGTATTACTTGTCATCCAAGATTTCAAGCACTATTGCGTTTATAAGTCTTATATCTAACAATAAGGTTCAGATTCGCTGTTAATTCTAAGTGAATATAGCAAGAGTGTTGAGAAAATCTATACAAAAATACGAGCATTTTGTTTTGCTTTTTTTTTTTTTCCATTTCTTGCGGGTAGGGCACTTGCTATGCAGAATTAGATACGCAAAAGAAAATGAAATGTGTAATTGTACGCATCGAACCACTGTTACGCTATACTTTTCTTTTTCTTTTCCTAATCGAATTCTGCATACCAAACGCACATTATAAAAAGATGAAGCAACAGATCTAATCGACAAACAACCATCCTACGGTAGACACACAACATGGTTAAGGGAAGGTAGTTCCATCTATTGAAAGAACATACTATTAAATACAGTAACAATATTGACGCCATAAATTGGAGTGATGAGGATTGAAATTGGAGTGATAAGGATGAAAGTCAAGCTGTGAATATCCTTCCCGAAAATAGAAGATTGTGAAGAGTAATTTAAGGAATCTTGTTGGGATCCAATCACTGCATTATGGGAAATCATCGAGCAATCTTCTCCCATTAATATAGTCATTTAATAGCATGATATCCTTCCTTTCTAAGCTTAGTGTTAGCCTCGATATATTGATATTGTAATAGAACTCTCGATTTACGGCTTTAGAGAATCAATTCAAGAAATATTGTTCAGTTTATTTTCTTCTTTATGGTATCAGAGCCATAGCCGTGAGACACGAGAGTTTAACCTTCACCAATGGCTTCCACAATATCATTAAACGTTGCCAACTTTGTTACCCTCAAACTCACACCAAACAACTACCCTCTCTGGCGTGAACAAATGCTTGCATTAGCCGAAAGTCAAGACATTGTCGGACTTCTCACAGGCGAGAAAAAGAAACCAGCCATGTACACCAATGCCGTAGCAGAAAAGACATCAACAAACGATGACGACAATGAAGCTGTAAATCAAATTTCAGAAGGTTTTCTCAAAAGGAGAAAAGAAGACCGTCTCCTCGTGGATGGATCATTGGAACACTCACAGAAGAGACCTTTGGCTTAGTTATTGGCCTCGACTTTCAGTTTGGAATGCGTTGAAGGAAGCATATGCCCAAGATTCACAAGGAAGGGAATTTACTCTACGGCAACAACTTACTTTTTCTCAAAAAGGAACCAATCAGTCCGTAGCAGACCATCTAAAAAGATTCAAAAGTATATGTGATAGCCTCGCAGCCATAGGCAATCCCATACCCGACAAAATCAAAGTTCACTCATTGCTAGCCAATCTCGGCCCCAAGTATGAATCGTTCACAACCACAATGCTCAAACCTCCAATGCCGTCCTACACAGAGGTTGTCTCACTTCTACAAGGCTTCGAACAACGAAATTCATGGATTGAAGAATCAAATATGCGTTAGAGAGCGTAATCACCGTCATCAGCATCAAAAAGGATTTCAGGCGACAAATAACAACTTTCATTACTCTAATGTTGCAGGTAATAACTCTAACTCAGGGCAATCATCTCAAAGGGGTAACAATAGCGTTTCTCGACCACCACCACTTGGTAAGAGAAGAATGAATACTACAGAGAGAGAGATGTATAAAAACGAGGTATGGCAACTATGTGGAAAGCAAGGGCACATCACCAAAATCTGTTGGAGCCTACCAACACAAGCACACAATGATGAACTTCCCCATGCACTTGCCGCTCTCACCATGGACACCTCCATCGCTGATACTGAGTGGACCACCGATACTGGTGCATCGAACCACATGACTGCAAATTTAGGTATGCTTTCTAATCTCAGAAAATATGTTGGTTGTGATTCTGTATTTATTGGCAATGGTTTTCCTCTAAAAATAGATGCAGTTGGTGACACCTTGGTATCTGATGGTAAAAATAAATTATTATTGCGGGATGTTCTATTAGTCCAACGATTGATGAGGAACTTACTCTCTGTTAGTCAGTTAACGTCACAATATCCATTAAACTGTGAATTCACTAATGAGTTGTTTTGCATTAAGGAACGAGCAACAGGGCAGATCCTACTAGTGTGTCAGCGTAAAGGTGATCTTTATGTTTTGTCTAAGATGAAGGAGGCAAATTTCTCGACTCGACAAAATTCAGGGACAGAGGAGTTATGGCACCAACGTCTTGGGCATCCGCAAAGTTCTACAGTTAATTTTCTGCGCAAAAATAAGTTGATTTCTATTATTTCAAATAAAAAAGTTGACACCTTTTGTGAAAGTTGTCAACTTGGAAAACTCAGCAAGTTAACCTTTAATGCTTCCACTTCTGTTAGTACGAAAATTTTTGAGAAAGTTCATTATGACATTTGGGGACCAGCTCCTATTTTATCTCTTGGAAAATTTCGATTCTATGCATGCTTTGTCGACGATTATTCTCATTATATGTGGTTAATTCCTATTCGTGCTAAATCTGATTTCTTTGATGTTTATTTGGCATTTGAAAAGTATGTGCATCGACAATTCAATGCAGAAATAAAAATATTTCATACTGATGGAGGTGGAGAGTTTGTGAATAACAGACTCAAATATCATTTTCAACAACAAGGAATCATCCATCATCTTTCATGTCCGTATACCCCCGAGCAAACAGGAATTGTTGAACGTCGACATCGCACTATTAGAGAACTTGTCATGACTATGATTTTTCATAGTGGCGTGTCCATGTCGCTATGGGTTGAAGCTTTTACTACCGCGACTTATTTAATTAACCGTTTGCCTTCTTCTTCATTAGGATTCGATACTCCTTATTTTCGTCTATATGGTTCTCATCCTACATATTCCATTTTACGTCTTTTTGGATGCAGGTGCTACCCATACACTTGGGATATGAAGAAAAATAAATTTGATGCTAAAACTATACCTTGTGTCTTTGTAGGTTACAGTAACCAACATAAAGGGTATCGATGTCTAGATCCAACAACCAACAAAGTGTTTGTTTCGAGACATGTGGTATTTGATGAAAATCATTTTCCTTGCAAAACTAAAATGCCTTCATGTCCTTCAAATGCATGTTTCACTGATTTTTTTAGTCCCGTTCCGCCCTTATCACCAAATCAGACCAATGCTCCTGAGGAAAACGCATCTCCACCAATCCCAATACCATGCAATATTTTACATGAGTCATCAGCTATTTCAGATGTCGAAGATGCTACCTCTGCCCCCTCCATGACTTGTGATCATAACCAAGCAACGACACCTCAATCTCCATCACCGTCTGCTGCAGATACTTTGGCGCCCCAAAATGATTTTATTGATATATCGTCTCATGCCGATGACATGCTACCAAGTCCAGGTAGCTCCTCATCTCCTTCTTCATCTAACTCTGACTCTTCCTTTCATGTTGAACAGGCCCAATCAGAGTCTAGTCGTATGGTCACTCGTGTTCAACATGGCATATATAAACCTTATCCACGTTATGCTCTCATTCATGAGTGTGATGATATTCCAAAAGAACCACGTAGTGTTAAAATGGCTCTACAACATGCCGGTTGGAGACAAGCTATGATTGAGGAACTTGACGCACTACACAAAAATCAGACATGGACCTTAGTACCTCGAGAACCTCACATGAACGTTGTCGGATCAAAATGGGTGTTGAAAGCAAAATTAAAAGCAAACGGTACACTTGATCGACTAAAGGCCAGGTTAGTTGAACAAGGATATCATCAGGTGGATGGTATTGACTTTACTGAAACTTTCTCTCGGGTTATAAAACCAGGTACAATATGTCTAGTTCTTAGTTTAGCATTAGTTCGTAAATGGGACATTAGGCAATTAGATGTCAAAAATGCTTTTCTCCATGGATTTATAACTGAAGAAATTCACATGGATCAACCTCCTGGTAAGCATGATTTACTCTTGCCCTCTCATGTTTGTAAATTGAAAAAGGCGCTTTATGGTCCCAAGCAAGCACCGCGAGCTTGGTTTGATCGTTTTAGCGCTTTTTTGCTCGCTAACGGTTTTTTCTACAGCCTAGCGGATCCATCTCTTTTTATTTTGCACTCCCCTCTTGGTACGTTAATTTACTACTTTATGTTGATGACATGCTTTTGACAGGATCCAATTCAAAATTACTTGATGATTTCGTCGATCTTTTACACTCTGAGTTTGCTATGAAGGATTCAGGTTCCATTCATCATTTTCTTGGAATTGAAGTTAAGCGAGATAAAAATTCACTACACCTTTCTCAAACTCATTATGCTTATTCAATTCTTGATAAGTCGCATATGCTCGATTGCAAATCCATGCATACCCCAATGGAAACTAAGACTAAAGGCTTTAGTGCTACCACACCTTACCCCGACCCCTCTCTCTACCGTAGCATTGTCGGTGCTCTACAATACTTGACTCTTACCAGACCCGACTTGTCATTTTCTGTTAATTATGTTTCTCAATTTATACAATCACCTTCTCTCACTAGTATGAAAATGGTTCGTCGCATTTTACGATATGTGAAGGGCACTATCAATCTCGGCTTACATTTAACGGGTGATTCTACACTTGATCTTTGTGGTTTCTCTGATGCAGATTGGGCAGGTTGTCCAACCACTCGAAGATCCACAACCGGCTTTTGTACTTTCCTGGGGCGAAATATTATCTCATGGTGCGCCAAAAAGCAACCAACCATCTCTCGATCTAGCATTGAGGCCGAGTACCATGCGATGGCTAACACCACTACAGAATTAACCTGGCTTACATTCCTCTTACGCAACCTCCATATTCCTCAATCACAACCGCCAACTCTCTTCTGTGACAACTTAAGTGCTTTGCATATGACCCTAACCCTGTTTTTCATGCTCGCAGCAAACACATTGAATTGGATTACCATTTTGTTTGTGAGCGGGTCTCGATTGGACTCCTTATTACTCGACACATCTCGTCTAATCGCCAAATTGCAGACATCTTTACGAAACCCCTATGTAAAGCTTCCTTACGCCATTTCCGCAACAAACTCTGCCTTCAGCCTCAGCATAGTTTGAGGGAGGGATATTAAATACAGTAACAATATTGACGCCATAAATTAGAGTGATAAGGATGGAAATTGGAGTGATAAGGATGAAAGTCAAGCTGTGAATATCCTTCCCGAAAATAGAAGATTGGGAAGAATAATTCAAGGGATCTTGTTGTGATCCAATCACTGCATTATGGGAAATCATCGAACAATCTTCTCCCATTAATATAGTCATTTAATAGCACGATATCCTTCCTTTCTAAGCTTAGTGTTAGCCTCTATATATTGATATAGAACTCTCGATATACGGCTTTAGAGAATCAATTCAAGAAATATTGTTCAGATTATTTTCTTCTTTACATGCTCCATTGGAAAGATCGAGTAAAACAGAGAGATTTAAGTTTTCGGGTTGTTTACCTTTAGTATGGTGGATCGATCGAAGCCAAGAGACTGTAGAAGAAACGATGAGATTTTTTCATGGTTGCCAACTATCTCTAAAGGCTGGAGAAGGATTACTTGTGGCTGCTAAGGTGGCCCAGCAGAGTGATTTCCCTGAAAATACGAATGAAAAATCAGAAAAATGTAGTATATAGGTGAAAAAGTTTGCTGCAGTAGTTCGTAAATCAACTTAAGAGTTAATATATCTATTTATAACTGTAAAAAACGATGTTATGGGAAGTCAATAACATCTTTAAATTGTAAAAGCTAAGTTGGTTGATCTTGTGGAGTTAAAAAGATGTTATTGTGATTTTGCATGTCTTCAAAAACCTAAAAATGAGCTTCATCTATATTTTCTCAGGGCACTCAGGACCCACACAGACACCGAGTCTTATCAGTTCTCTATATTCATGCCATGGATATAATCAGACATGCCAGCCTCTATAAGAATTAGCTGTAATGAATCGAAGAGATACTATTTGCCTAAGCCTATCATGACTTGTTAAGTTGAGTAAGGTCATCATCTTGCATTACTAAGGGGCATTGTTAAGCAAACATGACTATCAATGCAGTGGCGGAGCCAGACTCTTGGGTATGGGGGGTCAAGAATTTTAGCCCGGTCCAAGATGTTCAAAAACAAAACACTCACATGGAGATTCAATCTCGGGCCTGGGGGGTCAAATATCTTTAATATTACTACGGAAACAACTGGACTAGAGTGTACTTTCAACAATTTATTTGCATATGTTATACTTGTAACACTGGGTTGGGGGGGGGGGGGGGGTTGTCGGGGTTGTCGGGGTCAATTGTCCCCCCAACGCTATATGTGGGTCTTCCCTGTATCCATGGACAAATTTACGATGACTCTCAAAGTGATACTAGAAACAGTCTAAATCAGAATTTCATTTTCAGACGATTGTTGTTCTCATTCATAACCTTGTAGAAACACAAGAACTGAAAGCAAGAGATGCAAAATAGCTCATTGACTCACCGTGTAAGGAGCAGGCTTCTGCTGCTGAGACTCAGATGAGGGTTAAGCATGCCCAAGAATGTTATCATTAGTGTCGATTCTTGGGGTAGAAATCGTGCACATTGTCCCAGAATCGGTTGTTGTATCCACTTGAAAAGGCCGGCCCAACATTGTCTGAGAACTGTATTGTCTCTTACAGCTGATTTCAGCATTCTGAATCTGTCAATGAAATTCAGGAGAATTAACGAAAAAATCGCCATCAAAATTATATGAACCATGTTTCAACGAAACTATGAGTGCCTGGATTACCTGTTTCAGCACTTGGACGAAAATGTGCTTTCTATCGTTGAAAGCCTCCAATTCTCCATAACCTCTTTTCTCTATTTCTCCACGTCACTTGGAGAATCTTCAGTGTTGATTTTCTGTATAAGGTTTGAAAGCTCAACATCATGACCACATTAAAGAATGGTTCAACCAAACACTTCTTTAAAATGCTATTGAGGTCAAAACAAGGAAGAGCATAAGCTCCACATCACAAGCTTTTACGCATTGGCGTTCTTATATACCAATATCTACACTATGCCATAATAGCTACACATTATAAAAACACCATTGATCTTCAGAAAGACCTTGTCGTTCAAATTCAATTCAACGACCTTCTCATTTTCCTCCTCCACATCGTCAGCTTCCTCTATCAATTCCTCTTCACCGCTCTTCAATTCCTCCTCAGGCGCACACAATTTATCACATTCCACCAGCTGGTCAACAATTTTATCTCCACAATCGGGATCAGAACTAGGGTTACGCTTAGGCTTCGGGCTCGGAGGTTGTTGATGATTCTGCTGTTGCGTTTGATTTGTTGGAATTGGGAATGCAGGCGTTGGAGTGCTGCTTCGCGTCGGCGGAGAAGAATTCTGAAGCCTTTCAGAGACATCGCAGGCATCAGACACGACCACCGGCGTGGCACATCCGATGAGGCCTTGTGAAGGTTACCTTTGTATAGAAATATCGCCACCATATATGCTTTCTTGTGCTTTTTAAATTGATAAATGATAGCCACTCTTTGAACTTGGGACTATATATAACATGACTCAAAAACAAATTACTGCATTTTAAATAGGGTTAATTAAACTTCAGGCCCTACTAATATATTTGCATTAGAGTTTGGTTTAGGGTAAAGGACCTTCTTTTCGAAAAATTCAGAGAAAAATACCCAAACCCTGTAATAAGACAATTTGCCCTTCACTGTTGCCAAAATTTACAAGTATATGACATCATCTCTCTGAACAAGCAACGCTTCGATCGAAACGAGATTTCACGTTCAGACCCGAAAAGATCTCCACGATTGTGATGATATAAGGTGAAATTATCGTTAATTTGAGCATAAGTGTTGGTAAATTTCGAATATTAGCGACGTTAATTGTGAGAAAATAAATGTTGCCCGTATAGCAGAAAATACCATGTTTCTTTCAGTAAATAACAAATGACGCCGCAGAAGTAACACATCATTCAAAAACAATACCGCTTCCTGCAATTACACATTCCTTACACTCAAGCGGTCGAAAGAAAATATTCATGTTCCAAATTCGACCCAATCTCGACGTTACTAACAGCAAAAAGTTGTATCGGCATCGATTTTACATGGGTCTTCATAATCAAAGAGAATTTCGTAATTCATAAAGCACGAATGCTTCAAACACAATTTGGAAATTTGTTTTAATACAGTGAAATCAATACTTTAATGACCGGATAATGTAAATTCGACACAATTTCATCATGGGCCTTAGTTATCGACGATAATTATTGATATTAATCATGGACGAAGAATATTTATGAGAAGCGGTAAACGTTTGCTAATTAAGGTGGTTACTGGATAATACTTCATGCTTCCTGGGTAACAGTTCATTGAACAGTAATACCATATGTCTTGAAGTTTATAACAATTGTTTCTGCAAAACGAACATATAATGGGAAAATAATAACGACTCATCACCAGTAAATAACACATGTAATACCCAAGTAAAGGCAAAGAGGAATAGATCGTAAAATATTCGAAACACCCAAATAAAATTGAAAACCGCTCGAATCTCCGATGTAAATGACACGGTAAGGTTAAATCAATGTCAATTTCTCATGTAACCAACGAAAAAATCTGAAATTTATCATGGAATAATGTGATAAATACAATTCAATCGTTGAAAAACAGGTGAAGTCTCGACTTTAATGAACTAATAAGCTAGATTCGACTAAGTTTGATCACGAGTCATTTTAATTAAATAAAATTATTAATGTTGATAATGGAATAACGAAGATTTTGAGGGACCTAATATTGGAACGTAAAAAGTTGGTTGATAACACTTCATTTATTCTTAGTAACAATTCATGCATTCTGGGTAACACATCATTAAGAACATTCTAGAAGGTTCTAGATTGTCAGAGATATTAACAGTACAATAACTTAATATTACCACATTGCCTGCAAATAATACCACGCTGATAAAAATAACAATATAAACAAAACTTATAACACCTTTGTCGCTACAAGTACCACAAAATAGCTAATCAATACCACATTACTATTTCGATTAAGACACGTTCTGTGAATGTTGATATTAATATATGAAAGTTGAGATAAAAAATCATGTAAACATATAGCTCTTCCTTCACGACATATACCAGTATCTCTTTTAATGAGACATTATCGTTATGAATTCCATCACAAACGTATTGAAAGTTCAAAATTAAAGCACAAACAACATTTAATGGACCATAAACTCAAAATTTGAGACCCCAAACCCTCAACAATCGAAAAGATTGGATTTGTGAGCGAAATTAAAGAAATTAGTCATGTGTTACGAGGAACCTACCAGTACCAGATTGTCCGCATGTAATACTGCATGTTGGCTAGAAAATAAAAATACAAACCTACCGAATAACACTTTTACAGATAGTGATACCACATAATAGGTTTGCAGTACCACATTACCAATACGATCAAATTCATTCATAAATGCACATTGTTCAAATTTACAAGATGATTTGATGCATTTATCACACCAAATAATTTTAAAAGCCACATTGTTCGATGGAGGTGGATGATAGTGAATGTTTGAGGTCAATAGTTATGTAAACTTATAAGACTTCATAGCAAAACATAGACTATTATCTTGTTCATTGAAACATAACATATTAATTTCAGCACGAATGCCATCAAAATTCAAAATTAAACCACAATTATCATTTTATATGTCGTAAATCATGAAACCTTAAGGTTAACCCTGAAACATTAAACCTTAATCTCCATAAACACATAACCCACATTGGTGCGACGACTACAACAATTTCTAATACATAAACAACTTTTAGTAACATATTTAACTAGTGGATAACAGTTAAATAGTTATTAATAATACATTTGCTCTGATTTAGCAATCCGCCCAAAATCCCAATCGTGGCATAAATCCCGCTCAATTAACCCAATCAATCCACAAATCCCGCCCAAAATTTAGCAAGTATAGTAAATTCATCCAAATCAATCCAAAACCAATATCCCGCCCAAAATTTATCGAAACAGTTCTGCTAAAAAAAATACCATATCAATACTTACGAAAACCAAAAGCAGATCATAATATATCACTTCAGATATTCCAAGTAAAGCTACGATTTCATGTAGTAACAGTTCTATGCCTAATTATCGAAATAGGTCTGCTAAAAAATACTCAATATTTATGAA
Source organism: Craterostigma plantagineum (assembly GCA_027422505.1). Taxonomy (NCBI): domain Eukaryota; kingdom Viridiplantae; phylum Streptophyta; class Magnoliopsida; order Lamiales; family Linderniaceae; genus Craterostigma; species Craterostigma plantagineum. The sequence goes on from JAPQWV010003233.1 coordinate 22,727, forward strand.
AAATAGTAGGACATAATATACCACTTCAGATATACCAATCAACGCTTCAATTTCAGGTAGTACCAGTTCAATCCAAAAATTAACGAAACAGGTCAGTTAAAAAAATACATCATCAATACTTACGAAAAAAAAAAGTACGTCGTAATATACCATTTTAGACAATCCAAGTAACGCTTCTATTCATGTAGTAACAGTTCGATGCCAAAAATGATCGAAACAGGTATGTTAAACAAAATTCCCCATCAATACTTATGAAAAACAAAATTAGGTATCAATTATCGACGTAGAAGTCGATTATGAGTTACCCCTTGTATCATGACCCAATTTGTTCTTAGTATCATATGTCAAAAAATACCACATCTATACTTATTATAAACAAAACGAAGTCAGAAGATACCACTTTGTCGGACAACAAAATATCGTTTACGAGTAATGGAGTACGTATCTTGATGTTGTTATAACGTTAAGACGTAACCTAGTAACAATAATGCATGAAATAGTAACATGTATTCCAGATATCGATACCTGCCATACGACCTGCTTCACACAACGTAAGTTTTAGAAGTGATGAGGTGACGATTGTTTCAAACATCACAGAACCTATGAAACGCCCAAACTATGGGTACCTCGAATATACACAGATTAGCTGCAATTGTTGCAACAATCTAGTTCGATTTGGCCAGATCTTTTCGAATTTGATTACAAGTCGTCGTGTCTCTGTTAATCCATTACAATTCTTATAGCGTACTTCATCAATATTAGAATAAATCCTACGTGACACGTCGAATTGATTGTCGATGGGGCAGTTGACTGTGTTCGATTCATTGTGAAAAATGGGTTTCGATTATGCGAAGAAATAAATATAAATCTCTTAAAAATAGTTTACTATCGATAAGTACCATTTATCAGTTTAAAGTAACGCTTATGATTTTTACGGTAACAAGTCATCGTATCTCTGTAACATAAAACTGGCGCTGAATACTCCTTCAGAGAACACTTTATTAAGAGTATTTTACTCAAAACATAGTTTTAGTCTTTACCTTTAAATTTTTCAAAAATAGATACCTAAAACTAAAAAAAAAAATTCTGACAGGGCCTTAACACTAATTTTAAAGTTGCATAGGGTCTGAACACAAATCGTCCCTTTTAAATAACCTTTTATGGGCCTGTAAGCTAATGACGTAACCAAATAGAGCAGTGGCTTCATTTTCATTTCGCCTTATAATTTCGCACTAACGATATTTTTACTCCTAATGTTTGAGGCGTGTATGTTTCTGGTCCACATGTTCCGAGGTGCCACTTTTAGTCCTCAATGTTACCATGAAAGCCCATGATCTCTTTTTCCTCGACTTAAAAGCTCATAACACATCTTCTTCTTCGATTTGAACGCACATGAACATCATTATACATCATATTTAGGAAATGATAGGCAACCTTGAAAATGAATTAAATGTGATACGTAAGGGTGTTCACGTGTGTTTTAATTGAAGAATATGATGAGTCATGTGGTCTTAAGTCAATCTAAAGGAGATCATGTGCTCTCATACGTTAAATTCCATTCAAATCAATGATTACGTTAATCGGGGGACCAAAAGGGCCTAAAATCGATAAGATTGGTTAATAAAAGTGACACATTCAAACATGGGGATAAAAAATGCTCATGCCCCAAAAATAAGTACGCGACATGGGGATAAAGTTGACTTGGTACTAAGTACGCTATATTGCAATAAATAAGACGAATCACATACAACATAAGACTATAAAGAAAAATCCCGGAAAATAAAACTCCATAACAAGTACAAAATTATAATAATCAATCAGTCATCATGTCATCATGGTCATGGCATAAAGTAGAACGGCCGATACCAAAATTTTTACCCCAAGGAGATATGATGATGATGATGATGATCTATACATTGCATCTCCATTTGTATAGAAACTAATAATCAGATACACTTTAAATACAATAATCCCTTGTGATTTTCACCTGACAGTATCGAGCATGACCTTCAAAGTTCGCTTCGATTTTTCACCAGATAACTTCCTGCCATATTTACTGAACTTTTTCTGCGCCGTCCCTTTACCTGGTCATGTAAGAGTAAGTTCTTCTCGGAGAATCTTTTAATACAATCTGTCAAAATTCTTTAAAACTATCCTATGTCTCAATGCGATCGATCCACGGGCCACCATGAAGTATGCAGAATCTTAGTTTACATCTTCGAACAACAGAACTTGAGGTTGTAAGTGTCCTTTTTCGCACATGGAAAGAACGTCAGCCCAGCTCCCAATTAACTGATGAGGAAATAATATTAGCTCATTACAAAAGTGACGCATGAAACTAAACTAGGCAAGAATAAGTGATGGTACCTTTACGGTTTGGTCATCGTACATAATCCACTGCTCGTGATCTGAACTGTATGCAAAGCAATGATAGTGCTGCCCGTAATAACAGACCTAGAAGTAACAGGTTTAATTTAGAAGAAGGATAGATACATAAAAAAAAAACAGATTAAATAGTCGATCTTTTAGAAACATATGTCGCATCATGAATGAAAGAATGAAGGCTACCATCTACATTAATTTGGCAAGTAGTTGCATGGGGCTGGCTCGTAGAGTGGATTTCAGAGTAGAGTGAACAAAACAAAGATATGATTATGGGTTTGTGAACAAATTATAATGATAGTATTATTAAAAAAGAAGTTCCAGTATGCAACCTGTCTTTTAGTAAGGGAAGGGCTTCCTAAGACAAGAATCTTATAACCTAATGGATAAAAATTCATGACGTCTTTACAAAACTTGATATTCAAGGTAAAATGCCACAGATTCCAAATGCTCCCTCCCATATTTTCTTTTCCTCATTGTGGTGTATGCCAATACTATACTAAAAGATAACAACGAAAGGCATGCATAGGCCAATCACCCAACATCTACAAAATCTAGAATAAAATAGTGCATAATTGTTTAAAATTTTAACATGTAGCAACACATTTCTCTACTCCATATCTAAGTAATAGGATAAAAGTTTATATGACAGGACATACCACCGAAACCAAGCGATGTATATTTTGTGGATCGAGACCCCGATAAAGGACACTGATATCAATCTCAGTTGATAAGGCTGCTAATGTAGCTGATATATCTTCAACACTCTCACTCGTATTCTGCCATCCCAGGACTGCAAATCATGTAGCAAAAACCATGTCAGTGTAAATTAGGCAAAGGGAGGCAAGAAGAAGACGACAATAAGCAGATTGCGAATTTGATCACCTGTCGTGAAAACGTGTGGTGGAGTAGAAAGAATATGGTGGATGTAGTTTAATTTTCCACAGCCTCCAACCTCTTGATCACAAGCTAACTGGTGATTCATTTCGACAAGGTTCAAAAGTTCGTCGAAGGAGCTCTCTGGGTACATGACCTAAAATGTAAAAATGGCATTGAGAAATTAACAATCACCTCACATTCAATTTCGTTTCTTTCATTTCCACCTTCACTGATAGTAATTCAAGTTAAAAAGTACAACTTGGTATACCACATTACAATGTAATAGACATATGAGCCACAACATAGAACAAGCTCATGACAAACTACACACAGCAAATTAAACGATTACCTAGACATACCTTCATAGTTCTTAGAGCACTGGCATTGATATTATGAAAGAACGATGTATATTTCAGATATCGAGATTCCAGTCCGCAGTTGTAACAGTTCATTCTCTCAAATATATCCATTCCGAAAAGTGTATGTGCAATACACGACACATTAGTGCAGTCCCAGGATCCCATTGAATTGCTATCCACTGATTCTGTATCTGATACAGATGATGCAGGCGTGAAAGCGCCATGGAGACAATTGAATATTACACCGAGTACTTCGGAAGCATCATTCATTTGACCCTGCATGACCCAACAATTTAGCTATAGACTAGAAAGAAATTAACTCTTGAAAGAAGTTACTATCAGGATAAAAGTACATGGACACACGTGGAGTTACCTCTTGAAAGAAGTTACTATCAGGATATAGGTTGCTCAGAGCAACTCTCAAAGAAGTAGGTGTTACAGCTTCCCTATTGTTATCTCTAGAGGAGGCATCACTCATGGCCCTGAATATGTCATACAACGCACATACAACACAAGGATTGCCAACATGAATATGTTCTTGTGATGATCTCCATAAGAATTCCTCTCGAAATCGTCTTAGGTGCCACAAGGACTGCATGACAAATAGAACGGCAAACTCAAAAATCCAAGGGAGATAATACTTTGAAAACTGTGTGCAACTAGCTTTCGGTCTGTGATTGTAACCATCCACAAAAAATATCGATTACCAACCTGGATAATCACATTAAGAAAGCAGTTGTATTCACCAACTTCATTTCTTAGGCCCGTTCCATAAGAGTCGATTGGAACAGTAACAGCATCTGACATGCCTGGATCACAAAATAACTAGTTAAGCAGATACCTATGGCATAAGTATGCCATTCTGGGGTATTGGGACTAGTCAAAATATTGTAAAATTCAAAGCTGCTTAAGAAAGCAGGTATGAAACTGTGAAGATGACTTTCCATCAGAAATGAGGAAGATAATTTTGTTGCCATAAAGTCAAAAATTTGTAGAGAAATCGTGAGGCCAGGAAACTTCATTAACAAGTTTTAAGGCATCTTAATCACAATAGTTTCAATGGTTTACACAAGTCATCACAAATATGATATCGCCCAATGCTAATGTAACAACTTAGCTAGGTAAAATAAGAAACCAGAAAATGACAGAAAAATAAAATATCAATGCACCATGTGGGTATGAATTCATGGAAGAAGTAAAACTGGTAAGAATGAGTATAGCCTCCATCAATTAGCTCATTAAACTAGTGCAATGGGTTCACTGATCCAACGAATGAATACACATAATGTAAAGGATCTCAGATAACCCCATGGAGAAAAATTTGGAATATACCAAGGCTTTGGCGTACAGCCTTTTTAAGGTCCGACTGAAACCTCTCTTCATCGTCCTCCTCAAGCCGAACTTCTGCAAATTATTTCACCAGATTATCATTCCATAAACATAAAGTGATCTTTAGTATTGTTGCTGATAATATTGCTACAACACCAGGGTATATATGATGAATGATGAGGAACAAGAAAGCTCTTTAAATACCATAGCATCGCAAAAAGTATCAAAGGGAGGTGCTATACTGTAGCTAAAGTTCTGAACTTTTCTAATCACCCATGCCCATCAACTAAATCTTGTCTATTAGGGACTTTAAATGATTAACACTGGCGAATGTAAGAAGGTATCCTGGATTACATTAAACCATATTCTCCAACACCCACATAAGGTCAACATACAGGTTCTATCTAAACTCAAAATATCAGAATTCCACGAACATATTCCATAATGACATAAACCAGTTAAGCTACAACATCAAAGTGACAAAAACTCAGAACTAAGTCAACACATAAAACTTCACTAGCTACATACCGCCATCACCATGGGATTTTAGGTCAGATATAGGATGAATGGAATCACTCGATTTCTTGTCGGGGGTCGTTAAAGAGCGTTTTCCGTCTCGCAGTTTATTTTGATCCTTGTGCGGCCTAATTCTCCTTCCAACATGCTGAACTGTATATGAATCACCATTTGGAGACATACCTTCATTCTGTAAGCCTGAACAGAATAAAATAGAAAAATGAGCTCAAACTCTATCAATCGGAGATCTACATTTCCATGATAATGATGAGCATTGCTACACCTCTTATTGGTGCACCATCTATGGCATTGTTCAGCTCACCGACCGACATGATGGGTAATGCATCATTCTGCATCAAAGATTTATATCAAAAAGTCATTTATAATTGTTGAAATTAATATAAAGTCTACTTTCCTTGATGCTGAGCTGAATTTTGGTCGAAGGGTACTAGCATCATCTCCGAATACCAGTCAGTAATGTTAGAAACCCCTTAAACAAATACTTTACCTTCCTAGTCCACTTCTCATTGGCATTTTCGTCATCATTCGAATGTTCCATAAGTGTTTCATGCATCTCAACAGCTTCTGCCTTCTCCTTCGTAACACCAGATTTTTTCTTGTGCAGCTCCGCTAGATGCTTCTGCTTGGCTTCATTTTCTATTCGTCTTTGGAACTCTAAAGTTTCCTCAAGTTGCCTTTCTTCAGCCTCAAGTTCAAGTTTTTGTCTGTATTCTTCATTTTGTAACTGCACAGCATCATTAGTCCAAGGTGCACCACTTTCGGAGCCTGGACTCCCGTCGTCATTATCATTTGGAAACAATCTAAAGAAAGATAATCATACGTGCATCAACTGAGGGATATAATGGAATGACACAACGAAAAGACACAAATAACTATGAGGGGAAACTGACATACGTTTCCTCAGAAGCCTTAATTTGTGACTCGTCGCGGTTAGCAGCCTGCATAGTTAATAAGCATGATTGTGAAGCTCATACATCCCATAGTACATTTTGGGCAAAATAAACACTTCATTAAAAATTGAAAAGACTCGAAACCTTTGGATCCTTGTACTTCTTGTTCTCCCTACTCCTTTTCTTATCCTTAGCCCTTTCATTCACATGTTTTAAATTATCTGCGCCAGACCCCTTCTTGGAGTCCAGAGCAAGTTCAGCCAGAAGAGCCTCCCTAATGGCCTCAGATTTTTCTGTAGCTGCTTTCTCGGCCAGATCCTCGAGGCGAGCCTGCAAAAAGATAGAAAAACAGTAACATCTAAATTTACTGAAGAATGCATTGAAAAGATTAATGAACTTCCGTAATAAATTCTTCACATTCTGACCCGCATAAATAATTTCACGAGGGGGATTAATATGAACCGGTAGTCATGGCAGCACGCAGGTTCAAGCTTAAGTTCCAATTGCTGCATCCCTGCAACTATTCGCATGATCCGTCCATCCACTTTGCTGATCTGCGTGAAAGAAGAGTATATAATAAAGATGTATTTATTGCGCGAAAATATTAGGATGTAAAACTGGTCAAACCTCAACGGAAACTTGCTCTTTCTGTCTCTGTATGGCAACTTCTACGCGAGAATCCTCTTGATGAATGCGGTCCTTTGTTCTCCAGTCATCATCTTCGCCAGCTTCCAAGTCACACAGAGTAGATGTCACGCCGCTGCAAGTTTCCTCAAAACCAAAATGGTCAACATCGAGGGACTCTGCCTCCTTCAGAACATTCGTTATAGCTTCCACCTCAAGTCCGCTGCTGATAACAGCCATTTCACTTCCGTGCTCGATAAGCTCTTCACGTCGTTTTATAAGGACAGTTTCGTAACTTCTGCGATCAAATTCCTCATGTTCTCTTTTCTTTGCCTCTTCCAAACAAAGATCCTCCACAATCTGCAATGCTTCCTCATAATTTAAATGCTCAGATTTCCTTTCGCACAAACTCTGGAGATGGTTAGATTCCTTCTCAATTAACTGGAGGATTTCCTTGCCTTGTTGGGATTTCTCCTCTCTACTGGATTTCCATGATGCCAAATGTTCACTGCTCGAAGCACCTCCAAGTATCCAGGACAATAATGTATCTGTATCAATTTCATCGTTGTTCTCGTGACTGAGATGAGTTGAAAATGCCACACCAGTATCATCATTGCTACCATCTTCATTTGACACACGAGAGACAGTACAGGGAAGAGAACTCCCATCAAACACTAAAAATGACGCGTCCTGACTGAAGAATATTTTCTCCTCCTTCTTAGTGTTAGTACCTTGCACCCTGGTTCTCAAATCATCTGATGAATTACTTTTATCGGAATATCTATTTAAACCACAAGCATGAGCAATTTCCTGCAAAAATTTGAGGATTTTCTTCAACTCTGAAGCAGCCAAAAAGCAGATGCACAAAGGTGTCTGTTCAATGATGGTGCTAAGTTGAGGACTACAAGCTAGCCCCTGCAGCTCTTCAACAGAGAAGTGCATAACTTTGCTAAGGTGGCTTGCCGCAAGACAGTTGTTCTTTACAAGTGCCTCAAAAACAGAACCAATTTTTTCTAGAAGCTTCGATCGCTCCGGATCATCAGACAACGGCCATTTTTCATTCAATAAATCTTCCTTACTCCTTTTCTTTCCATCACAGTCCATCCAATGGACATCCTCAAATTCCCGACTGTAAGCAAGATTGCCATTGCAATTGACATTGGAATTTTTCCTGCCATGATATGAATCTTGTTCGGAATCGTAGGTGCAAGTGTCAGCAAAGCATTCTCCAGAGTCATTTTGAACATGCCTGGCGCATGTCTCTGCATTACCTAAATTGGGTTCCTTTGGTTCTGAATCTTTTTCAAGGATCCTAATAGCCGCATTGAACTCAAGTGGTTTCCAAGAACATTTAAGAAGCATTTCTCCCCATTCCTTATCCAAACTTTGGGGCAGAACTGATTGCATTTTGGGCAATAAACTCCCCATGTGCTCCTGAACAATATGATGCATAAACATACCGGGATCAGAAAGTTTCTGATCACAGCGGCAGCACAACCAATATTTCCACACTTTCTTCGATTCCCCGAAGGAAAGAGCTTCGTTGAGTGCTTCATTAGGACCTGCATCTTTTAACGAACTAAAATGCCCCTTTAATTCAGAGACTTTAATCTTCATCAAGTCTTTCTTACCATCTAAATCTAAGGAATTCCAATAGGAATGCACCAAATCCCTCCTTTCGTCCGTAGATGCGGTACTTTTCCTAGCGTTCCCGCCTTTCCTCCTCTCTGCCCCTCGTGGGCCGGCACCAGAATCCGATCCCTTTCCGCTGTTGCTACTATTTTCCCCATCAATACTTAACTGACCTGACTCCGATTTATGCTGCAAAACCCGAGCAGCAGCCACACGGACCTCAATTTCCTTCCTCCGTTCCTCAGGGGTCTTGGCAACCTTCTTAATCTCATTTGGCCTCTTTGCTTGAACCAACCTCAACTCCATTGGATCCTCAGGCACCCGCCGTATAGGAATTAACCTAAATTTCTCCTCGCCGTTGCCCAAATTCTTCACCCAAGTCGATATGGAAGCAATGTTCGACTTCTGAATCAACGAGCGAAGCTCACTCTGCACCTGGGACACTCTTAATTCGGGAGTAGGCAGCTTTTGCTGAGTCTCCTCCTGCAAACTCTCCTTAGCAGGGTCCACAGGATTCTCAATAGCCAATGCCCTCTCACACTCATGAATAACCTCCTCATACTCTTTAGCATCATTCGCAGCCTCATACAACAAATTCGCATAGAAATGCCCATATTCTATCGAACAAGGGGACAAACTCACAGCTTTCCTCGCACTCTCAATAGCATTCCTCAAATGCCGCTGCTTGGCATTAGCATCGTCGATAAGAGAAGCCATCTTCATACACACGGTGCCCTGAACCCGATGAACTAAGGCCGAGTGCGGCGTATTCTCATTCTTGGCACACAAATCCTTCATCAATCTAAGGGCTTTCGTGTGGTTTCCGCGCCTAAGAGAAGTCAGAGCCCTCTCGCACTCCTGCTTAATCAGAGCCGCGGAGGACGACGAGCTAGGGCTCGTCATTCCACTGCTTCCATGGCTATTGCTATTGCGAATTTCCAAATCTGCACCATCCGACTTCGCAACTGAATTAGGGTCCGATAGCGTTTCAAGATTAAAATTACCTCCGGCGTCCGAGCTAGACGAAACAGCCCCTGATTCCGGCGCCGCCGCCGCGGGCGACTGCTTGGAGCGAGGAGCGACGCTTCGCTTCTTATGCCCCATTGAACAGATCAATTTTTCTGGCTAATTGATTGCATGCATAAATCAATCGACGGCCGAACCTATCGAAAATCAACAGAGAGAAGACGAAGAGGTACAGTACAGTACAGACCTCTGTGTGCGTGTCTGTGTGTGTTTGTGTGCGTGGGGAAGAAGAGATGGAGAGTCTTACTGAGAAAAATCTTATGAGTGAAGATCAATTTCTATAATTTCTTTTGTTAGGTATATTTGTTTACATTGTTTATTATTATTACATTATAATAACCCACGCTAAACCGCGGATTATTTTGCATAAAGTGTATATCAATTTTTGCCATTTTATACTTTTATTTAATATTTATGTTATTTACAGACACCTAACCACCTAAAGGTTGGTGAGGAGGCAGGAGCTCTTATTTTATTATTTTTGTCTTATTTAATAAATTGATTAACTTTTGGAAAAATTGAATGGAATGTAGCTAAAATGTGCTTTAAAGCTAGTGACGTGACCAAACTGTGATATAAACTCTCGTACAAGTTATAATCTCATTTATAATAATCAGAGCTCATTTCTCATTTTACATCTCGAATATCCTCTAAAATTTCAAATATTTATAGAAGTCATGAAGCTTTCTCTTTTCTACCGCCGTGATAAATATTTTCAATATTTCATATTCTAAACTTATGTTGCCCGAAAAGCATCGAAGCGGTTCCTAATTCAGTAAATCAGTCTTGCATTGGTTTATAATATATATAGATATAACACAAATAGGGAAAAATTTGCCAAACATTAATGATGATGGGATGCCATTACATCATGGTGCTTATGGTATTGTGTTATACTATATCGTAAAGCTATTTAATTACATTTTGAGGGTTCGGGAAAGTATTCACTTAAAAAATAAATACTACCACAAAACGTAGAGAATATTCTCATAAAAATTCTCTTGGGCCTTAAAAAACATTTACGGGTCTACAAGCTCACGTTTGCTTTTCCGTTCCTCACTATGCATTAAATACAAGTAAAATATGTATGACCCTTTTAAAACTATAATACAATATTATATATTAACTTTTTTATAAAAATATTTGCCGTTTTCATTTTCTGTTGGCGGGGCAATACTGTATTTTAACGTATAAACTGATTTTATATTAAAATTGTTGGGTTATAACAAGAAAAAAGTATAAACGCGTTCCTCTCCATCGTCGGCGACGGCCAACCACCGCCCGCTTCCTTACGCCACCGTGTTAAACTTGTTAAGCTCGAGTCGACAATTATCCTTCTCAGATTACCAGTACGTCTGCCATTTATTCGTAGTTGGATTCTTGGTTTTTCCTTTTGAATTTTGTTTCTTAAAATTAGGGCGTTGAAACATCAATGCAACTTAATCATCATATTCGGTGTAGTTGGAAGATACACTGAGTTCTCATTGATAGTTCCTGTGTGCTCTGTTAATCTGACGATGAACATGCATATAGTCGTGAGTGGATGTTGCAACTGATTGAGTATTAGTATTACTGATGTTTCGCTAAAATGCTCTATGTATCAGTATGATTGACGAACATCGACACTATCGATTGATTTTTGTGAGTATATGCGTGGTTCTTGTGAGCATTATTGGATACTAATCATATTTGTGGGAGACATCGAAGGAATGCTTCGTTGTTACGATTTTCTTTTTGCGATGGACTTTAATCTGAAACTTTATATTTAACTTCCAAGATTAAATTTAATGTGTGCCTTTTGTTCAGATGAGCTGGTTGAAGGGATGGGGTTTTCTTGCGAAGCGATCGAAGCTAAGCTTTTCGGTAAAAGAGGGCTGGGATAGGATTCCACTTCTTGAAAATGGAAACATGTTCTCTTACTTGCAACAACAAAGAGGTTACGGTCTTTACAGAGATACATTGTTGAGGACCAAGTCGTGTTATATTTCGAATAGTGACTTGGGATGCAGGTGGTCTTCCAAGCACTGCTCACATTCTATGAAAAATGACCCAGAGATAAGTAGAGAATTCTTTGTGCGGCTCTGGGTTTCTGAGAGAAAGAAGGCAAAGCCCGTTGCCAAATCTAGGCGTCGTTTTGTTGATTCTGCTGATGAAATATCTACTAGTGGTCAAGATTTGTTTAACATCATGAAAAGATCTTTGTCAGGCACGCCATTTTTGAATTCCAAGTCCTTAAACAAGTTGATGTCGGATTTTAAGCAACCACCCACGAGTCAGTCCGTGTCTGGTGTCTTGGAACCGGCAACTTCGGAAGAGGTGTAGGCTTGTTGCTTTTCCTCTCATGTTATGATTTTTCACTCTGAAAATGGACTGACATAATAGTTTCCAAATAGTATTATTTGTGCTATATTGTTTCATAATCTTCTACATTCTTCCCTTGACATTGCTTGTCTATGCATACTTGACATATGGACTCTGTGTCATTTTAGAGTTAGCTGATTTTGAAGTTGATCAGCAACTCTAATATTTCGTGCCATTCATGTATTTGGTACTTCGTATTCTATGTATAGTTGTCAATTCTCCTTGGAATTTATGACAGTCCAAAATCGCAACCCTCCTAGCTAGATCCAATCTGCTGATCACCAGAGATATAGAATGGGCCAATTTGGTTCTTGGTTTCGAGCAGGTAAGACTCTTTGTTGGCTGACATGGTTATCAGAGCGAATTTACATTTGGTTTCTTTATTTCCACAACTTTGATAAAGTAGATTTAGACAGTAAATTGTATTGCATGGTGTAAATGTGTAATGTTTACAGTAAATGGTTTCCTTAAAAATAATGTGCACAGTGTGTAATGTTTCTTGTTAGTATTAAATGTCTACAGTGCTTTGGACTAGATTCATCTTATTTCACAAAATAAACACAAAGGTTGCAACAGTTTGAGACGTTGAGTACTTAGAATATTTTAGTTTGCCTTTTCGAATATTTTAGTTTGCCTTTGCCCTTACTATACTGTTATCTCAGTTGCACAGTAAGATTGTGATTGGCTTTTGTCATCATTGTTTGTGAGAGCTGATGCTGATTGTTGGAATTTCAGGAAAATCGATATGCAATTGTTGATGTCTGCTACCCTCAAACAGTACGTGAATCTTCTGGTTCTCTTCTCTGTGTAGCGATTGTTCATTTCACGTGTTACGTTGCTCTATTACTCCAACTCAATTATTCACATGTGATGATGTTTTAGCCTGTAGGTTTTATTCGTGAACAGAGTCATGTAGTTGCAAGGCAGGTAAAACTCGATCTCTGCAATTTTTCTCAAGCTCGTCAGTACAGTATGACTCTCTTTCATATCATATTGGCTACTTAGTATTGACGATATTTGATGGTGTCTTCACGCATTTCTGCAGTTGCTTCGCCTGCGACGTCCTTTTATAGCCTATATAACAGATGGTGTAGGTAGTGAATTGTTCAGGGTAAGGACTAGATATTCTCCATATTTTATAAATGTACAAAATAACAAGTTTCTTGTTGGCAACTGTACGCACTATTGTTTACCCTGTCTTGCTTCAAGTTAGGTCCGGAGACCCTTTTGGTGGATAACCAGTTCAATCTATGCCGAGATTAATGGAAAAGTACAACTGTTTTTGCTCGTCAACATGATTTTTAACTTTTAACAATGGTATGCCATTAATTTGGAATCCACGAATGATATTCTAAGATTGGATTCCTTTTCTTCTGACAGGAAGTTGGCGTTGTTCACAGGCGATGGCACCTTTGGAGAAGAATCTATGATTTGTATTTGGGGTAAGTAATGATGTTAGGTTTGATCCTTCCATCAATGCTCATCAAGTTTTGTAAAGGTTTTAGAAGCGTATTTATGTATCCTCACTCATAAGTATCCTGAATTCCTTCATCATAGGAACAAACAGTTCGCTGTGGTTGAGAATCCTGGGTTCTGGAACTGGACATTTACGTTGAAGGACATTGACGGGAATGTTTTGGCTGAAGTAGATCGTGACTGGAGGGGATTTGGATTCGAGGTTCTCTTTTTCCCTATTGGTTTGGCTATTTCATATAACCAGCTAGATAGAGAATCAACACGAGTAATATAAAAAAATATAATAAAATGGTGCTGGTATCATGCTTGTATTTATATTCTTCAGATTTTCACTGATGCTGGTCAGTATGTGATTCGTTTTGGGAGTTCTGACGCTGGTGTTACACCTGCTGCTGGGGTAATTGACAAAATCCACCTCTCACCATAGATTAATTCTCCGTCCTTCTAACTTATTGTTCTTCGATTGATTTATGATTTCATATGTTTGAATTATGCTTCTTCACCTCGTCAGGTTCAAGAGTTGCATGTAGCTCGTTCTTTAAGTCTCTCAGAGAGAGCTGTAGCTGTCGCCCTTGCCATCTCTCTCGACAACGATTATTTCTCTAGACACGGAGGCTGGTGAGATTTTTTTTCCCCTTCCTTTCCCAGGTGTTCTTTTTTCATGCAGTCAACGTATCAATGTATAGTTCGGTCCACAAAAACATGAATTTGTTTTAGAGCATCTCAAAGCCACAACATAGGTAGTTTTACACAATAATACAGTTGCTACAATTCTTTTACTCCAATCCATAAACGTATGTACACTCATTTTTACTCCAAACCATCCTCTATTTTTACGCTAAAAAACAAATTCCTATATTTTAGTATTTGACTTTTAAACTTTATATTACAAAGATTAAAAAGTCAATATAATTACTATATTTAAAAATTAAATAAATTACAAAATTAGCATATTGTTTAATTATAATTTTATTAAATTAAGAGGAAAATATAAGTGAATAAAAAATTAATATTATTTTTACTTGTATTATTATAAGAAAATATCAAATATTTAAATATAAATAAATATATGTTTAAATAAATAGAAACTATAACTCTATTTTTGTGTTGAAATTTGAGTGCGAAGTAGAGTTTCTCTGCTAATCAAAGCAATATTAGTGCTAAATATAGTTGACCCATTGGAGTAGATACTTACTTTATTGTTGTGTTTTACTCAAAAATAATATACCCGTTCGAGATGCTCTTACAATAGCCAAATGAAATAATGGGCAGTTATGCAAAGTTCATAACCTCTTGAGTCGAACGGGCCATGTAACTCTATGTCTTTGTACGCTTCTTCAGATCTCTAAAACGAGCTATTATCACATATGCCTTGTATGAGTTTCTGCTACTCACCAGACAGCTTTTACTTCAAATCTTGATTTTTTTTTTTCATACGAATTACATTCAGTCATACTCTCCACTCTGCTGCTGCATGTGTTTGGAAATACTTATACATACGAAAAACTTGTCATTCGCAAGTATTGCAAACTTATTGCCCATGAAGGCTAATGCTGTTTTTTCATTTTTCTTACAGGGGATTTCCCTTTCTTGTAATCGATGAGTAAGAAGAGTGTGGCGCATAGTGCATTACTGCCTTGGCTCGGTTTGTACACAAATAGTCCAATATGCTCTCTTCGTTTTATAATGTGAGAAAAACAGATACTGAAATTGTGTAGCCACATCATTTAGGTTGTTAAAAAAAAATTCTTGATTTTTATTGCAATTCATGAGAGGGGCGGGAATTTCCCCCGAGGACGAACAGGGTAATTTTGTCCTCGTGGGCGGGGCGGAAACGTGGGTCCCGGCCCGACCCTTTGACAAAGCCTAAATGGATTTGTTAACAGCTCTACTACGGATTTTGATTCTCTTCCTACCTTATCCCCTTTTACTTCACCTACCACAAACACATTCATTACCTGCCTTAATGAAAATATTCATTCATCATCTGCTTCTTTTTTTTAATAAAATATTTAACAGTAGTTGCTCTACTCTCATACATGTTAGTTTGCTGCATCTTTTTATATCTCACCAGCCCTAATCAATTTTAATAAAATATATTAAATTCTTTTTTAACTCGGTCACAAAAATTAGAGGAAAAAAAGGGTATATTGCAGCATTTGGAAATAATCATATTTTGCGGTTTTTTCCAACTTCTTTGTGTTAACGCGTTGGTCTCCATTGTCAAACTTTCTGTTAATATTTCATCTTCCCATTTTCATCACTTGACAAAAGACTCACCAGGTCCATTCCTTAATGTTGACTGACTATAAACTTATTTTTCGTATCTTCGTTTTATAATAGTCTATAATAATAATAATAACAATAATAATTCAGTGGTCAAGGTTTTAGCTTTCTAATAAAAAATCATTTGATCGAAAATGTAGAATGTCCTAGTACGGCTTTTGTGATTAGTCACTCTACCAAATAGATTGAGTGAATCTGTTACTCAATTTAATTAGTTGACATTCAATTGCATTATTGTAATTTGTTCGAGCCAGTGCTTATGTGCAAATATATCAAATTAGTTTATATTTTAAACATTGTATATTATTAATTTATAATATAATAGTTTAAGATAAACTTGTAATAAATTGAAATACTGAGGGTAAAAGTATAATTAATCAATTAACGTAACATTGTAAATAAACATTTATCAAATCAACATACTAATCCGACCGTTTTTGTTGATCATACACACTTTGTACAAGAGTATAGATAAATAAAAGGAAAAATTGGCGTAAAATAATCCATCCTATTGATTTTCTTCTAAAAATAAACACAAGTTTAAGTTATTTCGGAATAAACCCAACTATAATAGTTATCTTCTCAGATTAGACCCGTGTTACCTTTAACCTATTCAACAGGTTAATTTTTTTTCTTCTTTGTTTTTTTTCTTCTTTTCTTTTCTATTTCAATAAATTTTTTAACACTTCAAAATAACTCGAGAATTTGAACAAATATTTCGACGAACATCCCAAAAATTTCTTAATAAAATAACTAAAAATATAAATAAATCAAAGTTCAAAAAAATAAAAAATAATGTATTAAAAAAGTCTTGTTACTTTAAATATTAATTAAAGCTTAAAAAATCATTCCAAGATGAAAATGAATTTAAAAAATCAAAACAAAAAACTTTCAGCGTAAATCCCACGAACTTAGTACATTAATTAATTTTTTCTAAGAATTTCATAAAAATAAAGGTATCAAATATTTAGACCGAAAATTCCTGAAATTATAAATAAAATTATCAAATAAAATTAAAATATTCAAGCAGACGAAGTTCTTAATAAATATTTTCGTTGAGATATTTTTAATTTCATTTTTCTATTTCTAAAATTTTGATTATGTTTTATTTATATTAACTTCGCGTAGCTTCTTTTTTTAGTTTTTGAAGGATTTTTGCGGAAATTTTTTTTTGATTTTTTGTATTTTATTCATGTTGAACATACCCGTAGGTATTGTTCATAAATAAATATATCTCCAACATGGATAAAATAAAAAAAGCAACAAAATATTTCCACAAAAAACCCTCAGAAACTGCAAAAAAAAATCTACACGAACTTAAAATAAATAAAACATAATCAAAATTTTAGAAAATAAAAAAATGAAATTAATAACGAATATATTTATTAAGAACTTCGTCTGCATTTTTAATTTGATAATTAATTATTTGTAATTTCAGGAATTTTCGGTATAAATATTTGATACTTTTTTTATGAAATTTTCAAATAATTAATTGAACCAAGAATTTCATGGCATTTACTCTGAAAATTTTTTGTTCTTATTTTTTAAATTCTTATCATGTTGGAGTTAATTTTTGATGTATAATTAATATAATAAAGTAACATGACTTTTTTAATACATTATTTTTATTTTTTAAAACTTTGATTTCCTTTATATTTTTAATTTGCTTATTAAGAATTTCTTGCGATGTTCCTCGAAATATTTATTTTCAAATTTTCGAGTTATTTTAAATTGTGAAAATAATTTATTCAAATAGAAAGAAAAAGAAGAAAAAATAATAATAAAAAAAAAAAAATTAACTTATTGAATAGGTTAAAGATAATATGGGTCTAATCTGAGAAGATACATACCTAGTTTGGGTTATTCAGAAATAACTTAAAGTTGAGTTCATTTTTAGAAGAAAATCTGTATGATAGGATTATTTACACCAAATTTTCCTAAATAAAATAAAATACGCGGTCATGAAATGGGATTTGAACCAATCATGCATTTGAATTGAAAAGCCTTCCTTCCATGGCACAGTTTCCACATTTCACAAGCAAACATGATTGTACGCGTCGATTACAAAGAATATTTAGTTACAAATCAATTGTTATATTTGAATATTTTTGTTTTCTCCAATTTTTACATATATGATTTCACCATCATTATTTTCTTGTTGTCCAACGCCCAACAACCATCATGCAATAGTTTTCTCCTCTTGAACTAATCCTCTTCATTGACTTTCCTACCAAAAAATTAAATCCCTTTTAACTACTCTCTCTCTCTCTCTCACACATACACGAACACACACAAACACACAGAGAGAGAACAGTGAATGATCCATGGGCAACTGTAACGCCTGCTTAAACGAACCGTCGGTCGACGACGGCGGACCCGACCCGAAGCCAAGGCGCGGGTCGAACCCGTATTCGAAGGCCGGCGGCGGCAACTCGCCACGCCGCGTCCTCACAGATCTCCCGTACTATCCAACTCGTATTTCCGACAAGTACATCCTCGGCCGCGAGCTCGGCCGCGGCGAGTTCGGCATAACCTACCTCTGCACCGACCGCGACACGCGCGAGCACCTCGCGTGCAAGTCAATCTCCAAGCGGAAGCTCCGCACCGCCGTGGACGTGGAGGACGTCCGGCGAGAGGTCGCCATCATGTCGGCGCTCCCCGACCACCCGAACATCGTCAGGCTCAAGGCGGCGTACGAGGACGCCGAGGCCGTACACCTCGTGATGGAGCTCTGCGAGGGCGGCGAGCTCTTCGACAGGATCGTCGCCCGCGGCCACTACAGCGAGCGCGGCGCGGCGGCGGTGGCCAAGACGGTGGCGGAGGTGGTGAGGATGTGCCACGAAAATGGGGTCATGCACCGCGATTTGAAGCCTGAGAATTTTCTGTTCGCGAATAAGAAGGAGAACTCTGTGCTGAAGGTGATCGATTTCGGCTTGTCTGTGTTCTTCACTCCTGGTAAAATTTCTGACCCCTTTTTCTAGGTTTTGTCCTTTAGATGATCTCTGTGGAGGCTTGTAAGAGAAACTGTTGCTGTTATTGCATACATACAACTAGAAATTGGAACCCATAAACCCCAATTACATATTCGATTGTCTGATTCCCCTCTTATGGATTACCGCAACAAATTCGTTAGAAATTTGAGAACGGAATTCTTGAAATTCTTTTTCGACTCGACTCCTTTATGAAGGCAAGAGGTAAATAGATTGTTCTCTGGAGATACTATAAATTCGTTAGAAATCTGACAACGGAATTCTTGAAAATCATTTTCCGGTAAAAGGTCTCTGAGATTGTGATCTTTATGAAGGCTTGTAAGAGAAACTGTTGCTGTTATTACATACATACAAATCGAAATTGGAACCCATAAACTTCAACTACCCATTCCATTGGTTAGAAAATCTGAGAAGGGAAAAACATGAAATTCAATTTTCGACTCCCTAAAAACAGGCGAAAGGTTCTCTGAGATTGTGGGAAGCCCATACTATATGGCGCCTGAGGTTTTGAAGCGAAATTACGGGCCAGAAGTTGATATATGGAGCGCCGGCGTTATTCTGTACATCTTATTGTGTGGCGTTCCTCCATTTTGGGCAGGTAATCAAACCCTTAAAAATTCTTCGGTTCGTCGAAATCTGTTTTCTCTAACCCATTCCTATGATCTTTCGCCTTCTTTATTCCCAGAAAGCGAACAAGGCGTAGCACTTGCGATCTTAAGGGGAAACCTCGACTTCAAGAGGGAACCTTGGCCGCAGATTTCAGACAGCGCTAAGAGCCTCGTGAAGCAGATGTTAGATCCCGACCCTTCCAAGCGTCTGACAGCTCAGCAAGTTCTTGGTATGCAATATCCGTTTTGTAATAAAATATGTTTCTTTGTTAGGCAATTCTGTAATGATATGGTTTTTCTCTGTTGCTAGACCACCCTTGGATTCAGAATGAGAAGAAGGCTTCGAATGTACCCTTGGGAGAAATCGTTAGGGCGAGGCTTAAGCAGTTCTCGGCCATGAATAAGTTCAAGAAGAAAGCTCTCCGTGTAAGTTCTTTAACGTTCTACGCTCAGTTTTTGTTTTAAGGAAATTAGTAGGACAAGGAAAATGAAATGGAATAGGAAAACTAGTTTTAATGTCTGATATATTGAATAAATATATAAGGATGGGAAGAGAAAAGAAATTCTAGATTCAAATTTTGTGAAACTAAGGAAAGCTATGGCGCAGGAAAAGAAACTAAAGAAAAAATTATTTAGAACCATCTTCCCTCCATTCTTCTTTTCACACTACTTTCTTCAATCCAAACAGAGCCTTAGGATGTGTTTGGTTTATGGAAGTTAGATGGGGGAAAAGGAACAATGAAAGGGTAATGGAAAACTAGTTTTTTTTTTCTATGTTCGGCTGATTGAAGTAATATATAAGGAAAAAACAGGAAAGAAAAAAAAATTACTTAAAACTAAGAAAAACTAATTTCCTTACCAAATGATCGCCGATGGAAACGAAAACTTCAATCTTAACAGAGCCTTAACGTACTTTAACGTTGTTTCGACCCCTTTTCAGGTCATAGCTGAACATTTGTCCATCGAAGAGGTAGAAGTAATACGAGAAATGTTTGCCCTAATGGATACAAACAACGATGGTAAAGTCACTTACGACGAACTAAGGGCCGGTCTGAGAAAAGTGGGCTCACAGCTCGACGAGCCCGAGATCAAACTCCTCATGGAAGTGGTAAGCTTTCGTTCATTTTCTTACATTACACGCGCATATCTAAGATTGTTCGAAGTAAAAAAAGACTGCGCAAAAAAAAAATAAAAAATAGGCTGACGTGGATGGAAATGGAGTGCTGGACTACGGAGAGTTCGTAGCAGTAACCATACACTTACAGAGGGTCGAAAACGACGAGCATTTTCGAAGAGCTTTCATGTTCTTCGACAGAGATGGGAGCGGATTCATCGAAATCGACGAACTTAGAGAGGCTTTGGCCGACGACTCTGACGTTGACGTAATAAACAACATTGTCAGAGAAGTCGATACGGACAAGGTTTGTTTTTCTCTGTTCGAACGCAGTTATAATCGACTTTTGACTTGGATTCAGCTATACTCCCATGTGGTTATGCTGAAATGCACGAAGGTTTTTTATTGCGTGAAACCCCCTTGTGCTGTGCTGAACTTAGTATTGTACCCCATGTGTTGTCTAAAACCTAGCATAATACCCCCAATTAAATGAATTTCGACGGGTTTCTGTGCTATACTCAAACAATAGGGATTTGGGTGCATTTTGTCTAAACCACATGGGATTTTTATTTTTTTTTTAGCATTTTCGTTTCATCCTTGTTTTAAAAAAAAAAATATAGGATGGGAAGATCAGTTACGAAGAGTTTGTCGCGATGATGAAAACGGGGACGGATTGGAGGAAAGCTTCTCGGCAGTATTCGAGGGAGAGGTTTAAGAGCTTAAGCGTTAATTTGATGAAAGACGGGTCGATGCAGCTCCAGGACGGGTTTACAGGTCAAAC
>JAPQWV010003234.1:0-44000 GCA_027422505.1 Craterostigma plantagineum
TGCTTCCCAAGTCCGGGCAGACCCAGCCCGTGAACGCCGTGGCCACCACCACACCGACACAACACACGCCTTACGTACCATTATGCGGGATTTGTGGCTCAGCCCACGAGACCTCAGATTGCCAACTTGGGCAGCCGTTGGAACACGTAGATTATATGGGAAATTACCAAGGCGGCCAGCGAAGTTTTCAGCCCGGGCACATCCAAACCTGGCGTACGGGAATCAGAACCATCAGGGCCAAGGACCATCGGGATTTCAGCCCCGACCGTCCGGATTCCAAAATGGGCTACCACGACAGCACCAGAACGCGCCCGCAGGAGGATCCGACGACATGAGGGAGATGAAGGACATGATGAAGGCACTTCTCACGAATTTCAGTAGCACCACCGCAGCCCACGAAAGCCGAATGACAAAGATGGAGGAGTACATGGAGGCGAATGACATCAGTGCTCAGAATACAGACGCCTCGATCAAGAGGTTGGAGCAACAAGTGGGGCAATTAGCGAAGCAAATGGCGGGGCGAAATCAAGGATCACTCCCGAGCTATACCGAGAGAAACCCCAAGGACTATTGCAATGCGGTAATCCTGAGAAGCGGGAGAGGATTACAAGAAGCTCCTACCAAGCAGAATTTAAAGGAGAAGGTCGATTTCAAGGGCCACGACGAGCCAGAAGTGGAGGAAAGTAAGGGCGACGGAGTCGAGAAGGTCAAGGATGACGAGAGAAAGATGCGACCATTCTTGAAGCCGTATCAACCAAAGATCCCATACCCAGCTCGATTGAGGGGAGCTGCACCTGAAAAAGAGAAGGTTCAACCTAAAAAGGAGGAGGCTGCACCCGAAATAGAAAAAGCGAGGGAGAACGAGCGACCACTAGTGATGCCGTACCAACCAAAGATTCCCTATCCAACACGGTTGAAGAAGGACAAAGAAGAAACGCTAATTGGCAGATTCATGGGTATGTGCAAAGAATTACATATTAACTTACCGTTTGTTGAAGCTATTGCACAGATGCCCAGTTTCGTTAAGTTCCTGAAGGACTTGCTGACGAATCGACGGAAGCTCGAACACGTCTCCACGGTATACCTACGAGGAGAGTGCTCGGCGATATTCCAGAGCAAGATACCGAAAAAACTCAAGGACCCAAGGAGTTTTACTATTCCTTGTCTGATAGGTGATTTAGTTGTTGAGCATGCTTTAGCTGATCTAGGCGCTAGTATAAATTTAATGCCGTACTCCATGTTTAAGCGCTTAGGATTAGGTGAACCACGATCCACTAGGATGAGTATTCAATTAGCTGATAGATCGTTAAAATACCCCTTAGGTGTTATCGAGGATATTCTAGTTAAGGTCGATAAGTTCGTTATCCCTGCTGATTTTGTGATCTTAGACATGGACGAGGATGAAAATGTTCCATTAATTCTAGGTAGACCATTTTTAGCTACAGGCGAGACCATGATAGATGTTAGGAATGGAACATTAACCTTGACAGTAGACGGTGAAAAAGTTACGTTCAATATGACTGACTCGATGAAAAAGAGCAACGAGCAAGATGATAAATGATATTTCTTAGATGTCTTTGAGCGCGATTTTCTCTTTTCTGTGCAAGGTCTGTCACAGGTCAGCAAGCATGATAGGCACACGATTATGGAAATCGATAAGTGTGGGGAGGAGATCGACGAACCCATCATAACCATCGACGAGAGCAACGAAGAAGTTAAGGACAAGAGCCCAGTCGAGGAGCGACCGCCACTAGAGTTGAAACCGCTGCCCGGCGAAAGGCGACACCTCCAAGGTATGGATGCAGGCGAGGGAAACTTAAGCAAAAAAGAGATGATGTACCTCGACTTCCAGCCACCCTAAGCGAACGAAAGCACGTCCGGCTAAAGACGGTAAAGGAAGCGCTTCTTGGGAGGCAACCCAGGTTTTATCTATCTAGTTTTTTTTTTATTATGTCTATCATTACTATCATTCATGTTTTTTTTTTCTGTTACGTTTAGTTTTCCTTTTAGTCATGTCAGGCATCACGAGTCACGATACGACAACCATCACGCGTTTAGTCACGACCACGTCAACATTTTTTGTCAGGGAAGTTTCGTTCTCTTACACCTACTTTTCCTTTTCGTTTATTCAAATTTTACGTTGAGGACAACGCACGGCTTAAGTGTGGGGAGGAGAATTTAGGTTGAACTTACGTGAAAATTTTAATTTTTTATGACGTGTCTGTGAGCTATAAATTTCGTTGAAAGGCATGGATTATTGAATTCAGGCACGATTTTTGCGCATTATCTCGAGTTAGTCTGCATTATTATGAATTCTTGTGAGCAATTAGGATATGCATGACTGATCGAACCATGTCTGCCTGAATAGATCTAGCACTGTTTTGAGAGATTCCTACACATAACCCTGTTTCATGTGAGAGTTTGAGCCTGACGAGCTTATGCTCATTTTTCTTGGTTGTGTGACGTGCCTAGTCTACATCTCTCTAGAACTTGCCTGTCTGATGCGTGTTGAAACTGTTTTTGGTGTGTTAGTGTGAAGATGATGAGGGCATTAGGAATTAAGTCCAGAGCCAAAATTCCCCACCATGACTAACCCCACTAGTTAGCCACTTTGAGCCTGAGCCTATTCGTTGCTTACCTCATATGATATGAAATGCCCTTGACCCATATAAGCCTCCAGAGATTATATGAACCTAAATTCATTAGAATAGAGCAGAAGTCGAACTTGAGAGTGACTATTTCAGTGTATGATTTGATGTTCTTCTCTGCTATTCGTGAAATGACTCGCCCCTGACTTGACCGTTTTCTGAAATGACCTGATCCCTTTCATAAGCATGCCCATAAACCTTTTGGCAAGATATAGGTTTTGGTAATAAGTATCCCTAGGTACACGGCATTCGCTGTGACGATGTATCCTTTGCGACAAAAACCGAATCTTGATGTTTTAGGGAATAAGGGCAGTGCACTAGAGCGTAATTAAGGGGAAGGGCAGAAAATGAAAGGGAACTGAGTTGACAGGGGTCGGGCAGAAAAGTCTAGGATTTCGGAGCGAGAATGTTGAGTCTTATGTTGGGGCATGTGACTATCAATTTGATCATGCTATATTCTTTGAATTTTCGCTTATGTGTCCTAGCTTTAAGATTACGTGTTCAATATCTATGCTTGTCAAGTCATTATTATTTGACCCGAGAAGACCCAAGAAGATCCTCAGATTTATGCTTGCCACTTTAAGTAGTAGATATGCGATTAGCTTGCAAGCCTATGGTAGGGGTCGGACTAGTGCACGATTTGAGTGATTCACTATATGTTAACCTATACACTGAGTGATTTGAGCGAATCCCTGTGAGGTATGAGTCTCGACTGGCAGTGCGAAGGAAGTTTAGGTCAACAAGTGCAAGTCATTAGTGCGATGTCCATGATTGTTTGCTTGATTCTGTTTTGTGCTTTCTAGCTTTGTTGATAAATTGCGAACAATCGTGCCATTATCTTGATCTGATGCCTTTTCTGACTTCTAATTTACTTGAGGACAAGCAAATGCTTAAGTGTGGGGAGCTTTGATAAACGTATCGTAGTACGTTTATCATAGTATTTAATTGGCTCATAATAGAGTTTTCGTAGTCATTTTATGCACTTATTAACCCTATTTCTGCTTGTTTTGGCATTATAAGGCTTTAGGACAAGTTTCGGGCGAAAAAGAGCGAAAACGAGGCAAAACGGCGCGAAAACGATGAAAACTGGTGAAGGTCACAGCCGTGACACATGTTGCACCTGGCCGTGACACTTGGCAGAGAGTTAGACTGAAGGTGGTCACGGCCGTGACACTTCTTGCACCAGGCCGTGACCCGTAGCAGCAGCAGCATTAGAAAATTCATATCTCTCAATCCAGACCTCGGATTGAGAATTCCTTTGGTGAGAGTCAAGATTAGCGAGTCTTCTATCTATGGTTAAAATTTCAGGTCAATCGGACATCGTTTACCCCTCCATCCGAGAGAAATACAAAACTGACGCAAAGCTGTTGAGGGGGTCACGGCCGTGACACTACTGCACTAGGCCGTGACGAGCGGCAGTGAGCTCAATTTTTGCCTCTAGAGTGTCACGGCCGTGACCTGTCTTGTCCCAGGCCGTGACAGTGTCGAATTTCACTATAAAAAGCCCAAATTCGACCCAGAAAGGAGAGAACGGACCAGAGATCAACCCTAATCCCTCTAGAGACGAAAAATAGCACATAAGAACGCAGAATCGCGTCCCGGAGCGCAAGAGACGGATCATCGACGAAATCACGCCCAATTGAACGAAGAACGAAGAATCATCGATGCTTCCATCGCAGATCATACGGATATCAAGAATATGAATTCTTCGCCTTTATTCCTTATTTCTTTCGTTGTTTTCCCGTCTATTATGCGTGGCTAATTCCCCTTTGTGTTTGGGATTAGATGAACGCTAGGATGTTTCGTAGTTAAGATTTATAATTATCGTGACTATGTGTTTTGACTATTTATCATTCTATGAATTTGTTTCGTTGATTTAATATGTCTATGTGTTAAAGTAATCGTATGGAAAAACGTTTAGGGCGACAGCTAAACAACGTTTAGGCCGTTCGTAGAAGATAGGAATCCAGTATAGGGCGAAAGCAAATACTCGATCCTCGCCGTTAGTAATTACTGAATCTTAGATCCCCGCGAGCGTTTAGGGCGACAGCAAACTCGCGAGCGGGTAGGATAATTACTGCGATCTAGTCAAGATCACGTAGGAACGATTGTATTGTCTTAGTCGATAACACCTAGCGGGATTCGAATCCCGAGCACATCTTTATTATCTGAAGCTTCGTATCAGTTTTAAGCGTGTTATTTGAATCTCTAGTTGAGTTAGAAGTAATCTGTTAGGTTAATTCATAAAACAATCTGCGTATTTTGTTTAGGCTAAATATCGAGTCGATAGGTCACTACTAGTACTTGATTTATTCCTTGTGTTCGATACTCGTTTACTCACTTTACTCCACTACAAATGATAGGTCCACTGCCTATCGCACGTCGGTGATAGTAATTAGGTATTCGTTTTAATTATTACTTGTCGCACTTTTCATTCACACACCACGTGTCGATCAGTGTCCTACGTCCACGGGCCGCCGGAAATAGTATCCACTAGTCACAGTCGGAAATACACCCTCAAGCTCACTTCGCTCGTTACAGTGTGTGAATGGCGTTAAAGAGAATGAAAAAGATGAATATAATATTTCTCTAAGTGTCTTGTAATGAATCCGTTCTCTCTTTCTCTCTGATCCTTCCTTATTCACATTCGTCCGTTTTCTCCTTTTCGTCCCAGCTGGCAGTCCTGCGGGACCACATGATGGTGACGTTTGGTACCTCATAGGAGACACATCACCTGCAGGCGTACGGATGTCAGACTGGCGCGCCTCCTTCCTGCTCACAATGTCGACGATTCACAATGGCCCACGTGTCCCCTGGTCGGCCAGATCCAATATTTCCCGCCTAGACTATTTCCCCGTCAGCACCCATCTACTTCTTCCGTACATAGTCACAGATACCCAGGGGTTTGCCCCATCTGTCAATATGTCCTCTAAATCCCTATCTTCAGGTAGTACAGTTAGGAGGAATGCTGGGCTAAAGGTTACCCCTATCATCCAGTCCCCCTACTCTGAAGTGTAATATGCCAAGTATTACAGTTCGGAGTACACTTGAGAGAGCATTCCTCCTTTTTAGTGATTCTGGACTCCTTAGCCGGTCTGCACTGTATCTACGTCGATGGGACAGGTCCTGTGCTATTTGCAGAAGAAGGCAACGTCCGTAGGGTGACACGTGTCCCCGCCTGTCACTTCTGCTTTTTGAATTTCTCGAGGCGGTTTTCTTCATTTTTCCCCCCTTTTTGAAATCGCTTCCCATACTTAGCCAAAAACAACGAAATCTCAATCGTCACTTTAGGGTTTCGCCTCCGTCTCGCCTCAAATCGCACAGTGCTCAGAATCGCCAGTGTCCTGATTTCTTCTCCATCCGCGACTTTCCCAGGTATCATTTCGATCTCCCCTGTCCTTATTTACCGTATCTTCGTCGATTCGTCCTTAGTTTCCCCCCTTTCCTCCTTTGCGCGTCGAAGAAATGTCTGATAACGTCGTGTCCGAGGATACGCGCTCGGCGTCGCCGGGTGACTCCGCGTCCTCCGCCATGCCGGGTGTTGCCGCCCGAAGGGGGTCGAAGCGAAAAGCCCCATCGTCAGACGCAGCAGCATCCGATTTTCCCCAACCTTCTTCCTCTCACACTCCCGCCGATACCTCCTCGGCCGCTCCACCACCAGCGCAACCAGCCCCCGACTCGTCCCATCTCGCCGAACTCGTTCGCGAGGTGCTGTCGGAGATAGCACTGGGGTGGATGACTGGAAGATGTTCGGTGCATCCAAGTCGACCTATCGGTGTTTAGAGAAGCTGGTACCAGAAGGCTTCCACAGCTCTGATTTTGACCTCTTCGTCCCCAATCCTAGTCAGCGTGCCAACTTTCCACCTTCTCCGTCCCTTGCTTTTTGGGAAAGCCAAGTGAGGGCTGGTCTACGCTTTCCAGTTCACCCTTTTCTAGCGGCAGTTTCGCAGGTTTATCGCGTGCCTTTGAATCGGTTCAGTCCTTCCTCTATTCGTCAGTTGGTAGCTTTCTATGTCTTAGTCACCGCTACTGGTGGGAGGCCTTCTGTGGAGCTTGTTCTTTCCCAGTTTCAACTCAAGTCTACCCCGCCCTTTTTCTATCTGTGCGCGAATCCGCGCGGTCTCGTACATTTCCTCAGCAGGGGCTCCCATAAAGACAAGGAGTGGCACCCCTTCTATTTCTTCGTAACCCCTACAAGGTGTGATTGGGATTTTCCCCATCGCCACTGGGTCCATCAGGTACCCCAACGACTTCCCGGGGTCCAACCGGAATGTTATGAAGAGAATGAAGCAGCTCTCCGCCTTCTGAATTTCCGGGCTTCTGAAAAGAAGTTCGATATGGTTGAGTTGGTGACCTACCCCGACCTACTTCATCACTTCAGCCTCTCCTCGCGGCCTCTACCTTTCGATCCCGAGGGTAAGCAGGTTTCCCCCTGCTTCTTGACCTCTTTCTCCAGTCTGCCTCCTGACTTGATGTATCTTTTCCAGGTATGTCATTTTCTTGGAGGGATGCATTCCGGGCTCTACCTGTCAAGCAAGAGGACTCTGACGCTCCCATCGCACCTCCTCCCTCATCAGGCCATGGTGAACCTGACCCGTCAGCCTCGAGATGGGTGGGAAATCTCCCATCAGGTCCTCATCTCCTCGCACCACTCCTCCTAGAGCAAACACGCGAGATGCAGATGTGGTGATATCGGACTCTGAGGGTGATGTTGTCAGAAAAGATGCCTCGCCTGCGCCTTCTCGAAAGAAAAAGAAGAAGACTGCTGTGGCAAAGGGGAAAAGGCCACGTGTGGAGACAGCCCCTCCTTCACCTGACGCCTCAGAGTTCACTCCTTTCGTCCATCAGGGTTCTGAATGGGGTATCGATCAGCAGGCTGATGGGAAGATGGTGCTGGACATGCCGGACAGCTACGACTCTTTAAGTCCTGGGGATAAGGTGAAGTTCATCCAGGCCATTGTGCCACTCGAACAACAAAAAGCGCTTCGTCATCAGTCTGACGCCTCTGCTGCCGAGCTCGCTGCCCACCATTAGGCTGAGGTAATTTTCGTCCTTAACTTCTTTGTGCTGGTCTCCGTTGTTGATTCGTGCTTGGTATTGTCAGTTGTCCTTTCTGTTGCCTACTCTCTTATCCGCGACTTCCCGTCGAGGTTTGGCGTCTGGTGATCCTGCCTCCCCTGAGAGCCACATACTTGAAAAGATCAAGGAGCGGGATTTAAAGGTCGCACAATTAGAGCAAGAGCTTGAGAAGGAGAAGAGCGAGCGCGAGGCTCGTGTGAGGGACTTAGCTCTGGCGAGGTCACGTCAACTAGAGGTGGAGAGTGCAGCTGCTCTTGCTGCTAAAGAGACTGAGCTCACGACTCGCTTACACCAGCTTATAGATGATCAGCAAGTCCAGATTGAACTACGGGCTAAGGAACTGTTGGCCGAGAGGGAGAGAACCCTGAAGGTTGAGCTGGAGCAAGCTTTCGCCGCTAAGGTCGAGGGTAGTCATTTCACGGGAAAGCTGGAAGGTGTCCAACTCAGTCAGAAGCATCTCATGGGCTCCCCCCTGGGTATGAAGTTCCTAGCCCAGCTGAGCCAGAGTTGGCACGAGGGCTATCTGTACGACACCCTTTCTCTGGTGGACTTTGCGCCCTTTATGCAGCATTACTTCTTAGGAGATTTCGCTGCTGGACGTGAGCCCACCTCTACGTTGGATGCAGCGATGGAAGCTATGAGCGCCCCCCCCGACATTTAAGGGGGATCCAGAGGCAGCCCCAAATTTGGACTTCTGGTCTGTTGGGGTGCCCCACTGCTCTCCTAGTCTGTTGGAAGTCTCACCTGAGGTCCTCCTGGTTCAACTCTCCGAGTTAGAGCAGCAGGAGCTATCTGCTACTTCAGAGGTCCCCAATTCTGCGGCCGGTTCCAGCGCTCCACCCTCTTAGCTTGCTAGTCTGTTTTCTGTTTCTGAACAATTAATGCTGTTGTTACTTTTGCGGACTCCTTTTGTTATTTTCCTGTTCTGGACATCTGTTGCTGTTTCCTTTTCCCGAGCCCTACGTGTTGCTTTTCTGGGGGCTTCTATGATGTCGTAGCATGTTTTTCCTTTCGCTGTCTGCCTTCTGACTTAATCACGTACGAACTTTGAATATTTTGGGCCCCTCTCGCTGTCAGCGGTTGGGCCTACACTACTACCACTCTCCACTCCCCCTACTTCGAATAGTGCTGAGGTTCGTCAGTATATTCGAAGTATACCAAGAACGCTTCCTTTTGACCTCACCAGCGTCACTTTCTCCCATCGTTGTGCCGTCCGGTTCTGCTCAGATCGGAGTCTCTCTTCAAGAAATTATTTAACTGACAGAAAGACGTACCTGGGGGATCTCATCAGTGCCTCGAGCTTGTTACTCATTTTCATTCTTCCATCCGTCTTGTTGAGTGTCGGCAGACCTCTTTGTGAGGTCATCATTGGCTGACCTGGGGACCAGCGAGGTTCATCAGTAGCAGCCACGTCCGGGCCTACCGAGCGATTGTCTGAGGTGACCTAGAGGCGGAATACCTCAACCCGAGAACCACCTGCATAGCCGCATCTGGGCTTATAAGTGCACATCCGCGCGGGCACGTCTGGGCCAGCCATATCTGGGCTATATAAGTGCGCATCTGCGCGGCCACGTCTGGGCCAGCCACATCTGGGCTACATAAGTGCGCGTCTGCGCGGCCACGTCTGGGCCAGCCACATCTGGGCTACATAAGTGCGCGTCTGCGCGGCCACGTCTGGGCCAACCACATCTGGGCTAAATAAATGCGCATCTGCGCGGCCACGTCTGGGCCAGCCACATCTGGGCTACATAAGTGCGCATCTGCGCGGCCACGTCTGGGCCAGCCACATCTGGGCTAAATAAATACACATCTACGCGGCCACGTCTGGGCCAGCCACATCTGGGCTACATAAGTGCGCATCTGCGCGGCCACGTATGGGCTACATAAGTGCGCATCTGCGCGGCCACGTCTGGGCCAGCCACATCTGGGCTAAATAAATGCGCATCTGCGCGGCACGTCTGGGCCATTTGGTGGGAAGGGTACCATTGGGACACAGATTTCCGAAAAGGAGTTTCATTCAGAGGATGGTGCCTCGTTAAAACCTTGCCAAGTAAAACCCCCTTGGGATAAAACCTTGGCGAAGGAAAAAGAGTACACCTCCTTGTTTGATTTATGTACATCCTCTCAAACCTCACTAAGCATAATATTTCTTAAGCTTCGAGATATTCCAGGGTCGTGGCACTCCACGCCCATCTTCGTCCTCTAACTCATATGCACCGCCTCCTAAAACGCGGGCCACCTTGTAGGGACCCTCACACGTCGAGTCGATTTTCCTCAGTGGTTTGAGTACATCTGCCCTTCTTAAGACCAAATCCCCCTTCTGGAATCGTCGGGGCCTCACCTTTCGATCATAAGCTGCTTTTACTCGACTTTTGTACCTTTCCATCCTTATCAAGGCCAACTCTCTGATTTCCCCTATTAGATCCAGATCCTCTCTTCGGAGCCGAGCGTTCTGCTCTTCTTCGTAGCGGATTACTCTGTGCGTCTCCATCCCTATCTCAACAGGTATCAGAGCGGCTGATCCATATACTAACTGGAAAGGCGTTTCCTCCGTGGCCTCTCGCGGAGTGATGCGGTATGCCCATAGCACGGGGTCCAGAGACTCCAACCATCTGCCACCCTCTTGCTCCAGCCTGGCCTTTATCCCACGAAAGATAGTACGGTTGGTGACTTCCACCTGCCTATTGGCTTGGGGGTGTCCCACGGAGACGAATTTCTGCTGTATCTTCATTCCTATGCAGAACTCTCGGACTTTGGCCCCGCAAAATTGCGTGCCATTGTCAGAGATAAGAATCCGGGGAGCTCCAAACCTGCAACAGATGTGATGCCACAAGAAGTCTATCACGTTAGTTTCGTCGATTTTTGATACTGCCTTAGCCTCAACCCATTTGCTGAAATAATCAACATCTACTATAATGAACTTCTTCTGGGCCTTGGCGACGGCCATCGGTCCCACGATATCTATCCCCCACTTGTCAAACGGGCATGGGGAATGCATCACTCCCAGCTCATCCGCTGGCATGTGGATTTTGGGACCATGCTTTTGGCAGCTCTCGCATCGTCTGACCAGTTCCTTAGCGTCTCTCAACAAGGTGGGCCAGTAATATCCTGCCCTGATCACTCTCCGAGCGCTGCTTTGTACCCGGCGTGATCCCCGGCACATCCCTCATGCACTTCCTCCAATACCAACTTCCCATCTTTTTTGGATAAACATCGGGCGTAGGGGTGAACGAAAGCCCTCTTATATAACTCCCCTCCAATGAGGCAGAACCTTTGTCGGAATTTTCCTGCGTCCCTATGTTCGGGGTTACGCAAGGCTCCAGGATAGGAGCTCTCCAATCTTCCTCTTCCCCTATACATCCCACCTGTACCGTGTGATCCTCCCTGCTAGCCGTCAGCATAGTGACTTTCCTAGTCCCCTCAGGGACTGCAGCGCTGGCCAACTTCGCCAGAGAATCTGCTCTATTATTCTCTTCTCGGGGAATCTGTCGTATTTCAAAACTATCGAAGGAGGTCTTCAGCCTCCCCACTCGTTCGGCATACTTCACCATCTTCTCGTTCTTAGCTTCACAGTTCCCCTGGACCTGCTGGGCCACTAATTGGGAGTCCGAGTACATGATTACCCCTGTAGCTCCTAGATTACTAAAGATCTCCATCCCTTTCACCAGGGCTTCGTACTCAGCTTCATTGTTGGAATGCTGGAAGTCAAAGGTTACTGCGAACTGCAATTCATCTCCCTCCGGCGTGATGATCAAGATTCCTGCTCCTGCTCCTGTCGATGTTGACGAGCCATCGACGTAGGCCTTCCAGGTCGGTGATACCTCTCCACGGATAGATTCCAATAGGAAATCCGACAGGGCCTGTCCCTTAATGGCAGGTCGCCTTTCGAACTCAACTTCATATTCACCCAGTTCAACTGCCCACTTCACCATCCTTCCGGAAAGATCAGGCCTGCTCAGAGTTCGTTTCAAATGTAAATTGGTGCGTACCCGTACTTTGTGAGATAGGAAATAGGGGCGTAACCTCCGGACAGACACCATTACTGCCAAGGCTGCCTTCTCAATCTCAGAGTATCTGCTTTCGGCCCCGTTCATCGTCTTACTCACGAAGTACACCGGTCTTTGTGTATCGCCTTCCTCCTTCAGGAGAACCGAGCTCACGGCACTTTCCCCCGTGGAAAAGTACAAGATTAGTTCATCTCCAGGCAATGGTTTAGTCAACAACGGCATGTTGTGCAAGTAATCCCTTAGCCTTTCGAATGCCGACTGGCATTCCTCTGTCCATTCAAACCGACATCCTTTCCGGAGTATCTTGAAGAAAGGTGTGCTCCTATCTGCGGATTTGGCGATGAATCTGCTCAATGCCGCCAGCCTACCAGTTAAGCACTGGACCTCCTTGACGTTCCGGGGTGGCTGCATCTCCAGTATGGCTTTCACTTTGTTGGGATTGACTTCTATTCCCCTTTTTGTCACCATATACCCCAGAAACTTTCCCGACTGCACTCCAAAGGTGCACTTCTCAGGGTTCAGCTTCATGTCGCACGCCCGAATGGTTCGGAAAGCTTCGTCCAGGTCGGCGATGTGATCTTTGGTCCACGTCGACTTGACCAACATGTCATCCACGTACACCTCCATGTTGCGCCCTAGCCGGTTCTTAAACACGGTATCAACTATCCATTGGTAAGTAGCTCCTGCGTTTT
This sequence comes from Craterostigma plantagineum, assembly GCA_027422505.1. Lineage (NCBI taxonomy): Eukaryota > Viridiplantae > Streptophyta > Magnoliopsida > Lamiales > Linderniaceae > Craterostigma > Craterostigma plantagineum. Next base: position 12,427 of record JAPQWV010003234.1, read on the forward strand.
TAAGCCCAAAGGGCATCCTGATGTAACCGTATGTGCCCCCCGCTGTGACAAAGCAAACCTTGTCTATATCATCCGGGTTGAGCTTTATCTGGTGGTACCCGTGATAAGCATCCATCATACTTAACATCTCGCATCCGGACGTAGAGTCCACTAGCTGATCTATCCTCGGTAGAGGGTGGTGATCTTTGGGGCAGGCTTTGTTAAGGTCGCGGAAATCTACACACATTCTCCAGGAGCCATTCCCTTTCTTGACCATAACCACATTAGCCAGCCAGGTGGGGAACTGCACCTCCTTGATGTGCCCTGCCTTGATTAGTTTCCCAACCTCGGCCTTGATGTCTTGATCTCTCTCAACTCCAAATCGTCGGAGTCTCTGCTTCACAGGGCGGCTTCCTGGTAATATGTTCAGGTGGTGCATAGCTATCATGGGGTCTACTCCGGTCATGTCCGCCGGGGAGAAGGCGAAGAGATCAGCGTTTCGTCTGAGGCATTCGACCAGCTGCGACGTTGTCTCCTTACCCATCTTCGTCCCTATCTGGGTAGCAAAACCCTCCTTTCCTGGGTAGAGCTCTACTGTCATTAACTCCTCGTCAGGCTGGGGCTGTAACTTCGTAGGTCCGCCATCCTCCTCCTCTAGTTTCGTGCGTTTGGCTTGCCTAGCTTCGACTCCGTCTTTTTCCTTCCCCCCATCACAACCTTGACCTCATTAGCGTAACAACGGCGAGAGCTGATCTGATCTCCCGAGACCTCTCCCACTGGTCGCCTACTGGGAATTTGATCTTCAGGTGATACGTCGAAGGTACAGCTCCGAATCCATTAATAGCTGGGCGCCCTAATATGATGTTGTATGAAGAAACCGCATCGACCACCAGGAAGTTAACCATTCGTACCACCCGTCTGGGGTCCTCGCCCAGTCCCACTGGGAGTGTGACTTGGCCCAAGGGTTGGATACCAGCTCCCCCGAATCCGTACAAAGAAGTAGTCACCGGCTTCAGCTCCGTTGCTAACTTCATTTGCTTGAAGCAATCCAAGAACATTATATCCGCTGAACTGCCTCCATCTATGAATACCGTGACACGTTGTATCCAGCCACGTCCGTGGTGATTACGAGAGCATCGTTGTGGGCCGCACGACGTCGACCTCATCATGTGCCCCAAACTGTATGTTCCCTGTGCTCTCCATTTGACCTACTAGGCTGCCTCCCATCAAGGCTTTTCCACCTTCTTTCATCCGGGCATATGACTTCCGTGCTCTGTGTGAGTCTCCGCCGCCCGGGCCCCCAACTATGATGAGGATGTGAGCTCTTGGTTGGCTGGGCCCAGGCCTATTAGGTTCCAGCATAGGCTGCTTTCCCTTGTCCTGCCCCGGGCCTTCATTCTCCCTGGGTTGTAGGGGTGGAACCGGTCCTCGATCTCGGTATACGAACTCTTTCAGGTGCCCTGCCTTTATCAGCCTTTCGACTTCGTTCTTCAGGTATGTGCAGTTGTTCGTGTGATGCCCATATTCGTTATGATAACGATAGAAGGGCCCTGTTGTGGGTTTCGGATATCCTCGAGTGCTAGCTCGAGGGTACCTGATGTCTGGATGTCTTGTTGCCACAGCCAGGATCTCTTCTAGGCTTGTTCGTAAGGGAGTGTACCTCTGATATCTGAGAAGAATCTGTTCGCGCCACCTGGTATAGGCCTCCTGATAGCTGGGGGATGAATGGTCCGGACATTTCCCTTGTTTCGATTATGACTTGGTATTTCCTTCTTAGGTACCGCCCTGGTCGTTATCTCTCGGATCTTTGCCAACCTGCTCTCCTCCAAATTTATATACTTATCTGCTCTGCTCAGTAGTTCCTCAAACGTTTCCGGGGGCTTTTTGGAGAGCGACGCAAATAAATCGCCCACCTGCAAACCATGAACCAGAGCGTTAATCTTAACAGAAGTAGTCGCAGAGGGTACCTCTAAGGCCGCCACATTGAATCTCCTGACGTAGGACCGAAGGCTCTCGTCTGGTCGCTGCCTGACTTGAAACAAAGACATATCAGACTTGGGGGCTTCCGAGCGCTAGCAAACTGGGTGATAAACATTTCTTGGAACTCCTCGAATGAATGGATAACCTCAGGTTCTAGTTGGCTGACCACTGTTGGGCAGCTCTCACCAATGTTGTCAGAAAAACCCTACACTTCACTCCTTCCGAGAAGTTATGCAACAAGATGGTATTCTTAAAACGTAGCACATGCTCCTCAGGGTCAGTGGTACCATCGTACTCATACGGCAGCTGTTTGAAGTTGAGCGCTACCTCCCCCTCCAACAATCCTTTTGCGAAAGGCGTACCGGCCTGGTGCAATCCTCGGAGATGTGGCCTAGTCATCTTGTTCCGCATCTCATCTACCATTTTCTTTAAGTCCACCATCTGCCTTCTGAGCTCCTGTCCCCCCGAACTGACATCTCTCCCTTGTCCGCGCGTGCTACAGCTTCTCCCTTCTACTTCTTGCTCGTTGGCTCTCCTGTCTCCCTGTATCCTGCATCCACTGGCTAGGGTTGTCGGAGGTGCTACATTCCCTTGGTTTACTGGTCCTTCATGGACTCCTCGGACAGGCTCCTCACCTCGTCTGGGTGTTGGATTCAATGGTCCATCATCACCTCCTTCTTGGGCAACCTCTCTCCTAGACGGGTTCCTTTCTGGTAATGTTCGTAAGGTCTCCTCTTCAGCCCTCGCGTCTTCTCCTACCGTTTACGCCCACTCTGAGACATGTCCATCCGAGGTCCTGCCTTGGACGGAAGGGGCTGCTTCGGTTTGCCCTTGCTCCTCGCTTTCTTAGCAGTTATAGCCGCATCCACCGCATTTTTTACCAACAGATCTAGCTGTTCCACCGTCATGGTTATGGGAGTTTGAGGCGGAACCGCTCCAGACAGTCCTGCAAAGGTGGGTGTCGGTGCCACCACCGGGGTCTCGATCGGCGAGGCCAATGTTGGGGCCGACGCAGGACTTTTCCCTGCTTCCCCTGCGACTTCCTCAAACCTTCCTTGCAGGTCTTGTGCCAACGATGGTTGTTCTTCCATCATAGCCAACTTCTGTACGTCCTTAAGGCTTACTACTCTTCTGACGACAGCACCTTCCTATGGTCTCTCTCACGTCCTGCCTTCAATCAGACACGAACTCGGTTTACCTTCCCTGCCTTATCTTCAAACAAGCCCAAAAACAGCCTGCCTTCCTTGCTATCACTGCCCAGCGCTCTCACGTCTCAGACCATCCTTCCCACAGACGGTGCCATTTGATGCGGGTACGACCCCGATCAACAGTATTTTGTCCGGGAAGAGTGGTGATGGGTGAAACGGGCTAGGACTTGCGTTTTTAATGTCTTTTAGGATCTATATTTTGGTGCTGAGAAAGAAAGAAGTGACAGAGACACAGATGTACGTGGTTCAGACAGGTGTCCTACGTCCACGGGCTGCCGGAAATAGTATCCACTAGTCACAGTCGGAAATACACCCTCAAGCTCACTTCGCTCGTTACAGTGTGTTAATGGCGTTAAAGAGAATGAAGAAGATGAATATAATATTTCTCTAAGTGTCTTGTAACGAATCCGTTCTCTCTCTCTCTCTCTCTGATCCTTCCTTATTCACATACGTCCGTTTTCTCCTTTTCGTCCCAGCTGGCAGTCCTGCGAGACCACATGATGGTGACGTTTGGTACCTCATAGGAGACACAGCACCTGCAGGCGTACGGATGTCAGACTGGCGCGCCTCCTTCCTGCTCACAATGTCGACCATTCACAATGGCCCACGTGTCCCCTGGTCGGCCAGATCCAATATTTCCCGCCTAGACTATTTCCCCGTCAGCACCCATCTACTTCTTCCGTACATAGTCACAGATACCCAGGGGTTTGCCCCATCTGTCAATATGTCCTCTAAATCCCTATCTTCAGGTAGTACAGTTAGGAGGAATGCTGGGCTAAAGGTTACCCCTATCATCCAGTCCCCCTACTCTGAAGTGTAATATGCCAAGTATTACAGTTCGGAGTACACTTGAGAGAGCATTCCTCCTTTTTAGTGATTCTGGACTCCTTAGCCGGTCTGCACTGTATCTACGTCGATGGGACAGGTCCTGTGCCAGAAGAAGGCAACGTCCGTAGGGTGACACGTGTCCCCGCCTGTCACTTCTGCTTTTTGAATTTCTCGAGGCGGTTTTCTTCATTTTTCCCCCCTTTTTGAAATCGCTTCCCATACTTAGCCAAAAACAACGAAATCTCAATCGTCACTTTAGGGTTTCGCCTCCGTCTCGCCTCAAATCGCACAGTGCTCAGAATCGCCAGTGTCCTGATTTCTTCTCCATCCGCGACTTTCCCAGGTATCATTTCGATCTCCCCTGTCCTTATTTACCGTATCTTCGTTGATTCATCCTTAGTTTCCCCCCTTTCCTCCTTTGCGCGTAGAGAAATGTCTGATAACGTCGTCTCCGAGGATACTCGCTCGGCGTCATGCCGGGTGTTGCCGCCCGAAGGGGGTCGAAGCGAAAAGCCCCATCGTCAAACGCGCCAGCATCCGATTTTCCCCAACCTTCTTCCTCTCACACTCCCGCCGATACCTCCTCTGCCGCTCCACCACCAGCGCAACCAGCCCCCGACTCGTCCACATCTCGCCGAGCTCGTTCGCGAGGTGCTGTCGGAGATAGCGCTGTGGTGGATGACTGGAAGATGTTCGGTGCATCCAAGTCGACCTATCGGTGTTTAGAGAAGCTGGTACCAGAAGGCTTCCACAGCTCTGATTTTCACCTCTTGGTCCCCAATCCTAGTCAGCGTGCCAACTTTCCACCTTCTCCGTCCCTTGCTTTTTGGGAAAGCCAAATGAGGGCTGGCCAACGCTTTCCAGTTCACCCTTTTCTAGCGGCAGTTTCGCAGGTTTACCGCTGCTGGTGGGAGGCCTTCTGTGGAGCTTGTTCTTTCCCAGTTTCAACTCAAGTCTACCCCGCCCTTTTTCTATCTGTGAGCGAATCCGCGCGGTCTCGTACATTTCCTCAGCAGGGGCTCCCATAAAGACAAGGAGTGGCACCCCTTCTATTTCTTTGTAACCCCTACAAGGTGTGATTGGGATTTTCCCCATCGCCACTGGGTCCATCAGGTAACCCAACGACTTCCTGGGGTCCAACCGGAATGTTCTGAAGAGAATGAAGCAGCTCTCCACCTTCTGAATTTCCGGGCTTCTGAAAAGAAGTTCGATATGGTTGAGTTGGTGACCTACCCCGGCCTACTTCATCACTTCAGCCTCTCCTCGCGGCCTCTACCTTTCGATCCCGAGGGTAAGCAGGTTTCCCCCTGCTTCTTGACCTCTTTCTCCAGTCTGCCTCCTGACTTGATGTATCTTTTCCAGGCATGTCATTTTCTTGGAGGTATGCATTCCGGGCTCTACCTGTCAAGCAAGAGGACTCTGACGCTCCCATCGCACCTCCTCCCTCATCAGGCCATGGTGTACCTGACCCGTCAGCCTCGGAGATGGGTGGCAAATCTCCCATCAGGTCCTCATCTCCTCGCACCACTCCTCCTAGAGCAAACACGCGAGATGCAGATGTGGTGATATCGGACTCTGAGGGTGATGTTTCCATGTATAGACACTCGACACTCCTATACCTTGGTTTCTTCACGATGATCTTCTCTCGAGTTTCGTCGAAGTCATTCGCTGTCTTTCTCTTCTTTGCTATCAAATTCTTCGATGATATATTCCTCTTCTGATTATGATGATCATCAGTATCTTCTATTTCTCCAAATAAATGCTTGAGCAGTCTTGCTAGGTTTAACTGAATATCATCAGACACTGAAGATGATGATGAGTTATAACACTGATGAGTTTCCATCGCTAATGTCGTGGTTATAGAGTGGTTTTATAGTATGTCATATGTGTTTGAAATATTTATGAGAGTTTTAAATGTAGGAGAAAACTAACGTGTTGTGGAAAGGCAAGTCTGAGCTCAGACAAGAAACCTTCCTGTAAGTTTCACGGGAAGATGATAAGAAATTCTCGTGATTTTGAAAAACATATATATATATATATACATTATATATACTAGGAAGGCTCCCACCTGGAGCAGAGTCAAGCCTGGAGGCTTCGTGGCATATTTTCTTTGCATTTTGCTCATGCCATTATCTCAATTTTTTTTCTTCTTAAGTATTCTGAGCGAGTGTTACTGTTAATTTCTGGATCTGTACTACTACCACTCTCCACTCCCCCTACTTCCAATTGTGCTGATGCTTGTCAGCGCATTCGAAGTAAGTGAGGACTATACCTCTTTATTCGCAGACCTCAATCCTTTCTTGCACGTTGCACTTTGAGTACCCACGCTGGTCCTTCTCGGCAGATTGCAGCACTCTGGATGTTTACTTACGGGCGACATTTCTGCCTCTTGCGCTTTTCTCCAAACATCCTACTACATTCGCATCCAACACTTTTATCTAGAAGGTTAAGGGCATATTTAAACATGTACCTGTGAGATATTTTTATAGGCTGAACCCAGTGCCTATTGATTTCATTTTTATGGGTTAGGGGCTGGTCATCGCCAGGTCCGTAGGTCACCAGGTACGCTTTCCACCCGGAGTGTATATTCATCTCAGGAACATTTTCTCTTAAGTATTTGTGGTCCGCCTCTGTCACTGTGGGACCTTTACTACTACCACTCTCCACCCCCTACTTCTGATTGTGCTGATGTTTATCAGCACATTCGAAGTACGTAAAGAGTGTACCCCCTAAGTTACCACCCTCAGTTTTTCCCCTTGTTACTCCTAGGTAGTCTACGTCAGACCTCCTTCGTAAATTACAGTGCACCGGATGTTTGCTTACGGGAGATATTTGCTCCGTATGCACTCTCTTTCCAACATCCCATTGTAATTTGCATTCGAAATCTGCATTCAAGAAGTTGCTGGTAAATGGAAACATGTACCTGGGGAGCCTTGGGTAAGCTAGGTCCGACACCCCTCGCTCTTGACCAGGTTCGTAGAGTATCGGTGAACCTTTTCGGCTTGTGTGAGGCCAGCGTTGGCTGGTTCTATCTTTCATATGGGGTTGAGTCGGAGCTTGGGAGCTTCCCTTTGTACCTGGAATTATCCTGAGCCGGTGGGGCTTATCCAGGATAGCCCAATCTGGGTGTATCAGGCGTTTATTCAAGGTGACCTGGAGGTTGGGCACATCTGCGTGAGCGCCATCTACGCGACCCCATCTGGGCTTATTGGTGTGCTATTCGCGAGGCCGCATCTGGGCCTATTAATGTGCAATCTGCGCGGCCACGTCTGGGTCAACCACGTCTGGGCTATAAGTGCGCCTCTGCGTGGCCACGTCTGGGCCAGCCACATTGGGCTTATAGGTGCGCATCTGCGCGGCCGCATCTGGACCTAGCCACGTCTAGGCTTATAGGTGCGCATCTGCGCGGCCACGTCTGGGCTTATAGGTGCGCATTGCGCGGCCACGTCTGGGCCAGCCATGTCTGGGCTTATTAGGGCGTAATCTGCGCGGCCACGTATGGGCCAGCCATATCTGGGCTTATAGGTGCGCATCCGCGCGGCCGCATCTGGGCCTAGCCACGTCTGGGCCTAGCCATGTCTGGGCTTATAGGTGCGCATCTGCGCTGCCACGTCTGGGCCAGCCACGTCTGGGCTTAAAAGTGCGCATCCGCGCGGCCACGTCTGGGCCAGCCACGTCTGGGCTTATAAGTGCGCATCTGCACGGCCACGTCTGTGCTTAAAGGTCTCGTGTCCAGCTTGGATCCATGCCAGGGCTTATGGGGTTTAGCTCTCAGCCTGGATTTAAGCCAGGGCTTACAGGGTTTCACTATCCTGGGTTTAAACCAGGAGTTATGGAATTTGTGTCTGGCCTGGACCTAAGGCAGGGCTTATATGCTTCTTTTTCTGCCTATCCTCGGAGCTGGGGCTTATGGCTTCCTTTCCCATATGGAGCTACATCGGAGCATAGAGGTATCGTGTCCAGCCTGGATCTATACCAGGGCTTATGGGGTTTCGCTCCCAGCCTGGATTTAAGCCAGGGTTATGGACTACGTTTCCAGCCTGGATTGAATCCAGGACTTATGGTCACCTGTTTCCAGCCTGGGTCTAAGCCAGGGCTTACGGTGTTCTCTGCCAGCCTAGATCTAAGCCAGGGCTTATAGACTTCGCTTCTAGCCTGGATTGAATCCAGGGTTTATGGTCTCCTGTTTCCAGCCTGGGTCTAAGCCAGGGCTTACGGTGTTCTCTGCTAGCCTAGATCTAAGCCAGGGCTTATAGACTTCGCTTCTAGCCTGGATGGTCTCCTGTTTCCAGCCTGGGTCTAAGCCAGGGCTTACGGTGTTCTCTGCCAGCCTAGATCTATGCCAGGGCTTATAGACTTCGTTTCTAGCCTGGATTGAATCAAGGACTTATGGTCTCCTGTTTCCAGCCTGGATCCAAGCCAGGGCTTACGGTTTCCAACTCCGCCTGGAGCTACGGCAGTGCTTAGGAGCTTTGGTTTCTGCCTGGAGCTAGGAGACTTTGGTTGCCAGCGGAGAGCTGGACCATCATACCTGCCAAATCTGCTGGCCACAGCCACAAGCAACTCCAACGTACGAGACGCAGTGAGCGTAATGAGATAATAAAAATAATAATGAAGTAATATTTAGTGATTGTCTAGCAAAACAGTGCATCATGGCAGGTTAGATGTAAGCATGTACAAATAAATTCTAGCACAGTATTATTCCCGATCCGATGATCTAGAAATGTCAGATTTTGAGATATGGATGGCCAAACTGTAGGGCGGTAGCTAAGTAGGAAAGCTAAGTAAAAAAGCTAAAGGTCAGTAGCTAAGTAGGAAATCTATCATGTAAGTAGCTACGTAGGAAATTTGAAGGTCAATATTGGGTAAGCTGGAGGTCAAAGGTAATGTACGGAGGAGGTACATAGTTCCAGCTAATCCTGACACGGGGTGTTGAAAAGGATGGGACTGTTCATAGCCGACCAAGGGCACACATAGGGTGATGGTCGGGGAACATTATGGTCAGACAGAGGACATGTCAGTCTGACAATAGTACGCATGTGACTGTCTGTCCTAGGCTGTACATTTTGGGAGTCCTGAAGGAGACCTAGGGGGCCAGCAGCTCAATGACAATAATTCCAGCGATCCAAATATTCTCGCCCAAGTAATTAATTGGAGAGCCTAATAAAAATAAATCAAACCCAATTCATTTAAGTCCTCCTACTCCAAGAGTCCCAATGATTTATTTCGGTGACCCAAAATAATTAATTCCCACAAGCTATGATAATTAATCTAAATAACCCCAAAATAGTTATTTTTAGAAACTAATTAAAATAATTCCCGCAGTGAAAAATAATTAATTCTTGCAGCCCGATAAAATAATATCAGCCCCAAATATTTTAAAATCCATCAGGCCTAAAAGCGCAAATGATTGATTTAAATCACCCACCAAACTAATTATATAGCCCAAAAATATAATTCTAAGGATTTAAGGGCCCAAGCCCATTAGAAAACCCTATGTGAAATAACAACAGAACCCCAAATATTAACAGAGTCTCAATTCGCCCCCCAATTTCAGATTTCAAAGTGTTTGGCCCCAGAAAAATAACAGAATCAACCCTATCATTATTGTAATTCAATTTGACACCCCAAAAGTTTGAAAACTTACAATCGGACCCGAAGGTCCATCTCTGGCGAGAGCGTTGACGGTGACCGGAGCAGCGACATCGGTGGCCCTACCTCAGGGCGCGACGGTCATGGCTGAGGCGGTTCGGCCTCAAAGGATCTCAAATTGGAGCTTGATTGTGGATTGACTTTGGACCTCTGCTCGAGGTTACGACCGCGCGCCGATGGGACGGGGGCGCGAGCTTCTTCGGAGAGGAAGCATGAGCGAGGCGGAGAAACGCAAGTTTATCATGGGTCTTCGGCGGTGTACCCACGTCTGAATCTTCGAGGTGGGGTAAATCAGATTTCAGTGATTCCTAACGACTTTCTTGAATCCGTAGAAATTCCCAGTTCCGACGAAGAATTGAAGGATGTCTCATTGATGGGCTTCAATGGATTTCTGCTGGAGAACGACTGGGCATGGACGATGAACGACTCAGGTATAGGGCTCGAGCCATGGGTGCCTTTGATTCGAACGGTCGTTGCTGATAGGCCGAGGTATGCCGTGGCCGAAGCGAGCACGTGCATCAGCCGCTCCGACGCCTCTTCTGCCCTTGTGATGCAAGTCTAGATGGGTGGCCACTGGTGCCTCGTCGGCGGGTGGTGCTCCGGTCGCTGGCGACGGGGCCAATGGCCACGCTTATGGTGAGATGAACTTTCGTCTGGCAAGTGTTCGACAAAATGCCATTGAAGAGCCCAAGAACAGCAGCCCGGAAAACTTCCAAGAACAATCGTCGAATCTCAGCCAGAACTCCATATCTCACGTTCCAAATCCTCGATTCCCACAGACGGCACCATTTGATGCGGGTACGACCCCGATCAACAAGATTTATGGTCCGGAAATTAAGGTGAGGGCCGGTTCGGATGAAATCATGGATGGAATATTAAGAAAAAGGACGGAAAAGTAAAGAAACGGGATTTACGTGGTTCGGATTCGGGTGAATCCTACGTCCACGGACCGCTGGAGAATATTCACTAATAACGGAGGAAGATTACACACTCAATCTCGCATTCTCTCATGTTCACAAGTGATCCCAAGCTCTAAACAGTAGAAAGAAGATAAAGAGAGGGAGAGAGAACATGTGTGTGTATTCTTGGTGTGTTAATGTGTGTGGGGCGTATAACTTATGGTGTAAAATGGACAAAAGACCCTATTTATACTGCAAGGGCGGCTAGGGTTTCGTACTGCCCTCCCTCGTCAGGTGTCCCGATTCAGGTGTTCGATCACTTCCATAGCTCTCTCGATTACTTCATTTGTTCCCTCCGGATAGCTCCGTAGCTTCATGGGATATCTATCGAGTACTTTCCTTTGACCTTCGGAATAGCTCCATAGCTTCTCGGGGTATCTCCTTAGCTTCTCCAAATATCATCTCCTTAGCTCGCCTCTGGCCGAACCTCGTACCTAGTCTTTGCTTCCTTCAACCTCCTACTCTGTTCCTTGTAGGTCGTCAGCTCAGGAGGAATGCTGGATAAGTCACCCCTATCAATTTTCTTTTTCTTTCTGATCATTTATATTCATTAAAATACTTCAAAGTTAAAACGCAGTGGGCATCGTAATTCGTATGAGCATATAGCTTGCTAGGAAATCATTACCCTATATGTATAGATTACGACGAAATCCCTATTCATATTCCAAATTGAAGGCTCAATACCTATCGGCCGTTACATACATTTTCTTTTTCTTTCTGATCATTTATATTCATTAAAATACTTAAAAGTTAAAAGGCAGTGGGCATCGTAATTCGTATGAGCATATAGCTTGCTAGGAAATCATTACCCTATATGTATAGATTACACCGAAATCCCTATTCATATACCCATACACGTTTATAATATAATATATATATATATACATACTAAATATACACATGCACACACCTTTTTTTTTCCGAAACGATAGATTGTATTAATAACACACATACAGAGCTGAAAAGCCCAAGGGGTCTCACCGGTACATTGTCAACCGAGAGAACAAAGGCTCACAAAAGAGCACGACACAACCCCACAAGGGGAACAAACCCTCCCACATGGGGAGAAAAAAAGTCCGCAAAGGGACAAAAATCGACAGAAAACAAAACTCATAATCTACAACCAAGAACTATAGAACCTATAACAGAAAAAGCTATTAAGCAAAATCTGCGATACTCTTCACTTTAACCTGGTCTTCGACTTCTAGGTTCTGTCCACGTCGAACTCAAGGCTCCACAAGGGAGAAAATACTCCCGACCCTCGGGTCGGGAGAGCCAGAGTCCCACTGCGGGAGACTCAAGGCAAGGACTGTGATGCGAGGAGGTGGCAGGCAAGGCTGCCGCGTGTGGGGAGGCGACGGCGAGCGGGCTGCGGCGAGGCTGGAAGGTGGAGAAACGGCTGATTCAAGCAAATATCGTGTATTGCGTATGCTTGATCGCTTCTATTGTTAAAGTCTAATATTGGGTTCTATTGGAATTTGGAATATTATATATATAATGTATATGTATATGATCGATGATAAAGTTATCCATAAGTCATTAATTAGGAAAATAAACAGTAGATAAAATAGCAGTCAATAGTAAAAGGACTTTCTTCAACGAAATTGTAACATTACGCAATTCGATCACTGACCCTTAAAGAACTTTTTTCTTACAATGTTTAGTTACTATTTTCTAAGGTAAGAATTATCCCACCGGTCAAAAGAATTCCTCTTAATATTGTTAATTAGACAAAGGTTCAACTCCAAGCACACCCTAACCTTTTTCCTGATCAATAAAATATAGTATTATGGTCCCTCATGATTAATGTATTAACTATGGTTAAATTAGTATCCGTATATTAGATTTGCATACGCGGAAAGTCTTATAAACATCAAAGACTTATCATACATAGTTGACTTGGTATATAATCTCATAGTGACTGCTTACACAAGAATTCCATCATATATGTTTACCTGCTTTGGTCATGGTCTCAAGACTAGGTCAATTTTTATGAAAATTTCCTCGCAATAAAAGAATTTATTTGTTCAATTGAATATTCTCTGACGCTAGTATTTGTCTAATAAGGTAAGAATAATACTCTATTATAATTAATTGGTGGTATGCTCATATTATAGTGGAGTGACATCTATATAAAAATACCCAATTGAATAAAAAGAAAAGGTAATTGATTACTTTTACGATGCCGTATTGTAGACCAGCCAGACCGAAACCCCCTTAAAACTGAAAACAAACTGGGTTATTTTTTACCATTAATCACATCGATTCGTCTTTGCTCCGTTTCCAGTTTCCACCTACGACCACGAACAATATCCCCTCCCCCCTTTGTCCATTGTCTCTAGTAAATGCGGTATTTTTTGTATTTCGTCATACCTGTCGTGGGTTTGTGGTTATTTAGATGAAAAAGAAATAGACTTGTACAATTTGATTGAACATCGTGGGTTTGTGATGGAGCTCTGAACATTCTCTAATTTAACAATTGGGTTCTCGGACCAAATTGTTGGCCCTTTTATTACCAAACAAGGATCAAAAGAAAGGTTTGAATGTTAAAAACGTGAAGAACACCTTGAGTGCATGTTAGTGTGTGTTTTTCTTAGGAAAAGTACAAGGTGGCTTACCTTTGTAATTCTTTTGATAAAACCCTAATTAGGGTAAATGGGGCTTTATATACCACAAGTATTTTGTATATTATAGCCCAATACAAAACTCTTAACTAATATCATAAGTTACCCCAAACTACTACAACCCACTAAATAAACCCGAAATTACATAAATCAAAGGATGCTACAAAATATTCATAACAATCTCCCCCTTAGCATCCTTTTCGCTTTGGCGTCCTTGGAGTTGTCTTCTTCTTGGGTTTCTGCACATGGTATGGAGATTTCCTGAGCCCTAAGAAGTACTCGAACGAACGTAACCTTCTTCGAAAAGAAATCTTCGCAGAGATGGTCTCGATCAGCTTTTCGTATTTCTCTTGAACTTCGTACTCTTCTTCTTTTTGCTGCTCGAGTATCCTTCTGAGCTTCTTCCTGATAATCAGTAAGGTTCCGTCGCTGAACTTGTGAATCTCTGATGTCTTCATAAGTCTCTTCTCTCCTTTGAAGTTGATGTAGACGATTGATGGATCGTTGTCTTCATTTATGATGTGCCCTTCACCATAACTTGGATCTGGGACCTCAAAGGATGGCTTCGTCAGATTGAAGTGTGGAAAGGAACTTGATGTTGTGTTCGAGATTGGTGCGTTGGATGTTGATTTTTCTCATCTCGTTGATGATGGTCAGGAAACGAAGGTAAACATCTCGAAGTTCCTCCCCCTCCTTAGCTTTGAAGGAGTCATAGGCTGTGAGTATGCTGGACTTCTTAGATAGGTTGCTGGCTTCTGTTCCAACCATCATTTTGCAAACTTCGTCCCAAATTTCCTTTGCGGTGACCATTGCGTCGACTTGCTTGTAGACATCGTTTTGTAGAGCCTGAAGTACATAGTGTCGGGCAAGCTTGTCTGCTCTGGCTCGTGCTCTCTCAGCATCGGTGTATCGACTAGGGTCCTTAGGAGTTCTCCTCTCTGGAATTGGAGGAACCGCATCGGGTTGAGCAGGGATGATGGTCCAAAATTGAGCAGGTCCTTCAAAAATGGAGGAGAGCATGTCGTTTGCGAGGTCCGCATCCTTGATTTCGATGAAGTTGATGAATTGTTGCTTCCATATGCCGCACTCTCCCCATCTTAGTGCACAGTTGTCAGAACCAATAGCAAGACTGTCCATGATTGTGTTTGGTAATGATCGTTAACGCGTGATATATCTGCGAAATGAAATGTTTCAGTTTTGAATGAGATATATAATCAAGTTTGAATAATTTCTAGTGTTGAGTCTAAGTTGGTAAATTCACTTAATGAGTTCTGTCACGATTTAAGAATTTGACGAATTTAGTGTACTGCTCGAGAATGGAACTATTGGAGTTATGTGAAATTGAGAATCTTGTTCTACCCAATTTGAATGCTTGATTGATTCTAATATGATATGGAGATAAGCTCGGCAATTGGTCCTAAGTGTTGAGAATTGGGGAATTGAAATTGAGTTAAGATATCAAGAATCGGGCGAAAGAGTTTTGAAAATGTGAGTTTCGATCGAAAGAGGGATTTCAATTTAGATAAGGTTAGTTTCGATCGAAATAGGGATTTCGATTTTGATTTAAAAATAATAATTTCGATTGAAAGGAATGAGAAGGTTTCGGGCGATCTTGGTCCAAATTGGCTTTGTTTCGATTGACTAAGATTGAATTTGGCTAATTTGACGATTGAGTTTCGGGCGATACAGCAAATGGGTTGGACTTTCGCCGAGTATTGTATCGGTCGAAACGTAGCAATTGGGTACTGTAGCCTTTCGGGCGAAGTAAATTTGGCTTTCGCCGAGAATTGTATCGATCGAAACGTAGCAATTGGGAACTGTAGCCTTTCGGGCAAAACGGGTTGGGCTTTCGCCGAGAATTGTATCTGTCGAAACTGTGTAATTAGTGAAAAGTTCGTCGAAACTCAAATCGATTGGACTTTCGCCTAGAAGTTTATCGAGCGAAACTGTGAAATTGGCGAGAGAGAACTCAAAATTCAAATCGATTGAAGCTACTCACAGTGGGTTTCGATCGAAACCTTCAAACTCAAAAGTATTGTTCTATCGAGAACAGTTCAGTAAAAACGCAGATTTCCAGACTCGTTTTTGCTCAAATCCTACTCAAACTTGACTAAAAACGACGTGAAAGAGTATGAATGTTCTCAAAATCAGTTTTCTAACATCCTAGGGTTAAGAAATCACTGAAAACGATTTAAAAACACCTAAAACAGTAAAGAAATCGAAAATGAGTTTTTCTAGCAAAAACTTCTTCAAATCACGTCGGAATCGAGCAAACTGGACTCAAATGGAAGATATTGATCCGCGTTAGGCTCTGATACCACTTGTTGGCCCTTTTATTACCAAACAAGGATCAGAAGAAATGTTTGAATGTTAAAAACGTGAAGAACACCTTGAGTGCGTGTGAGTGTGTGTTTTTCTTAGGAAAAGTACAAGGTGGCTTACCTTTGTAATTCTTTTTGATAAAACCCTAATTAGGGTAAATGGGGCTTTATGTACCACAAGTATTTTGTATATTAAAGCCCAATACAAAACTCTTAACTAATATCATAAGTTACCCCAAACTACTACAACCCACTAAATAAACCCAAGATTACATAAATCAAAGGATGCTACAAAATATTCCTGACACAAATTAGTGTCCAGATGTTTTACAAACCTTCCATTAAACAATATTTTACTCTAGGTCTTTTTGAAAAATGGCATTTGACGCGGTCAAGTTTAAAAAAATAGCACTCTTGACTTTTTTTTTGGTCAATATCACTCTTTTTAATTAACACTTAATCATCTTCTCGTAATCTCTTATTATTAATAAAAAAAGAAAAAATAAATAAAATACAACGCCTGAAATGAATTAAAAGCTGCACGTCCATTTTGCAGCAGAAAGCATTCATTCCACCTAACCGAATTATTCTTCTTCTTCGTCCTCGTCCTTAAGAGAAATTCCCCGACCTCATATCGTGCTTCTTCACAGGCGAAGGAAACTGGAAAGTCCTCGGCGAACGAAAGATGCGAACCTCACGCTTCAGTGTAAGTATTTTCGGGTCGTATTGTGAATATAACCATCTAAATCTGTAACTCTCAGTCCTAAACCCTTCCAATGGGTTCTGAAAGCTTCGGAAATTCCGGTTTGGAAGGCCGAACATGTTCATTGTTTTTACTTTCAGTTGATCCGGGGACCCTGCTTGAAAGCAGGCAACCCGCGCGTTACATCGTGGGACCCCACATTAAAGCAGGAGTCCTGCACATTAGTGCGGTGAATAAATTCACGGGACTCGCACATAAATTCACGGGACCCGCCCATAAATTCACGGGCTCTGCGCATCAGTGCATTGTCCCCGCACATTAGTGCAGGTCCATTATATCATGGGACCCGCACATAAATGCAGGGTACCTGCGCGTAAAAACAAGGGACCCGCGCATGCTTCATGCACTAGAGCTTGGGTCCCGTGCACAAGAGCTTGGGTCCCGCGCACGAGAGCTTGGGTCCCGTGTACTAGAGCTTGGTCCCGCGCTATATGTTAGGGTTTTGGGAAGCTCTTACAGCGTTTTGCAAACTATAAGCTTGGATTTAGCAAACACACAGCATCTAACATTTTTAAATAATCCCAGAAACAAAACAGGAAGAATGCTGACGGACGCCCAAATCGTCGCCCGCCTCCACGAAATCGTCCGTCACTCGGACCTCCGGACTACCACGGCCGCCGCCGTCTAGAGGCTGACCTCGGCGTCGACCTCTCCCAAAGGAGGGTGTGGATCATGAGAGATATCGGCAGATTCCTAAACGGCGACGACGATGCTCTCGAGGTCGACGGCGACGACGACGATGGTAAGAGCGAAGTGATCGAAGGACAAGCACCCGAGGCTGTCCGAAACGACGACGACGAGGCTGAGAGCGAAGTGATTGTAGGCCCAGGTTGGATCGAGGTTGTCCGGAACGACGCCATGCAGAAGGATGTCGACCCAGCTCCGGTTGGTGGAGAAGGGCGAGAAGGGTAGAATAAATTATTTAATAATTTTATCAAGATACTATTATTGATTGTACGTGACCCTGACAATCTAATTAGTACTGTATTTTAAATTGTCTATGTTTTATAATATAATATTTAGTTACGTTAAAAAATATAGATAGTGCTATGGTGTTTAATTTAATTTAATTAGGTTAGTTATGTAATCAACATAAAGGGGTATTAAATTAAGGATTTTCAGGTTAAACTGTAAGTAACTGACCCGTGTTGGAACAGTGAAAGTAAAAAAGCATTTCAAAACCACCACTTTAACTTTCAATTCAATTCAATCGTTTTTTGTTCCTGCACACAAACGTCGAACAAATCGTTTCTCTGCAACTCCAACTATTCTCTGCAACTAAAACCCAGTCCTAGAGCGTAAATCAACAATGGCAATCAACGCGAACACCGAGAAGGTATTTTTTTCTACTCTGCGTCTATTTCAATTTAACGCAGCAAACCCTAATTTGGTGCGGACCCGTGCTGATAAGCATAGGACCGTGCTTAGAATTGAACTGAACATGCCCGTTTTCACGGGACCCGCCCATAAAATGATGGTCCCAGCACGGGTCCACTGCGTATAAGCGTGGTACGTTGGTTATAACGAGCAGATTCCCTGGTCGTAGCGCGTGGGTCTCGTGACCTTGCGCCTGTGAAGAACAACATGGGACACGCGCGCTACGATCAGGGGACCCGCACGTAAAATCAAGGGACCTGCGCTTATAGCCAGGGGACCCGTGCCTAGTCCATCATCTTATGGGCGGGTCCCGTGAAAATACGCACAGGTCCCGTGAAGATACGCACAGGTCCCCTGCTCATGCGCAGGGGTCTCAGTCGCATCTGTGCTTGACTGTCAGCATATGCGATGCGGTCCCCTGGCCATATGTGCACAAGGGTTTTCGATTTTCAATATTCATACCAAGTAATTGGCTAAACTGTGTTTTACGTATAAATTAGGTTGTGATGAAGACGCAGTTGGGCACACAAGTTCCTGATTGTCGTCCTATGGTGACCTCGCTATACGGCGAGGCCAGCCAGCTGATAAGACAGTGCCTTAACGATGAGGAGTGGCCCTTTATTGTGCCCACAGTCCGTTCGGCCGCCTTGTCATGGCCAAGTCGGACTTTAACCTCTCGATTCAGTTGCTGTGGTACCTTATCCAGAGGCAGACGGCGCTGCACACCCGCGAAGAGCTGTGGATGGTTGTTGGCAAAAAACTACTTCGATTTTCAAAATCGGAGTATTGCCTAATCACCGGCCTCAAGTTCGCAGCCGCGATACCGGCGGTGAACCGCGTCGAAGCATTCACGAGGAGGCATTTTGGCTCTAGTTCAACAATTCGCCTGTCGAACGTCAAGCAGGCGTTGGAGGAGTTGTCTGGCGACGAGGAATGTGTGGACGAAGAGAAGCTCAAGGTGGCGGATGTCTACTTCGCCACCGCGGTGTTGCTGCCTCGAAAGTCCAAGAAGGACACCGTCGTGTGTTCCTGGGTCCTTCACCTCGCTGAAGATCGGTTTGCTTTCTCAGTGTATCCTTGGGGCAGCGAGGCTTTCAAGGAGGTCATGCGCGATGTGAAGAAAAATCTACGGGAGAACCCACGGGAGTGGCTGACAGGTGGGTTCGTTCAACCACTTCAGGTGATTTATTATTAAGCTTCTTTGCATACCTTGTTTTTACATATAAGTAATTGGTAATATTTTTTGTGTTATTTGTATTCAGATACTAGCTTATGAGTGCATCCCGGGCATTGCAGACACCTATGCGGTGCGCAAAGAAGAAGATTTCACGCCACGCATGCTCAGGTGGCGGACGAAGGAGTGGCCTCGTAAGGGATGCCCGAAATTGAAGAGCATCGCAGAGGCCGCTGACAAGTTCAATGTACTAGGGTTAATAGTGCCGTCAGCGGACGAGCTGGAGGCGGCGTACTATAGGGACAGCGTCTTCGATGTTGGGCCGGCACACGACCTATTCGATCGTGTGACCTTTCTACTCCTGTAGGGAGTGGAGGTTAGGTGCTCCCGCGGCCACCGCCATCGTGGTGAGGGTTCTAGCCGGCAGAATTTGGTGCCTGAGACCATCGCCCAGATCGAGAGCAGTGGCCAACGCGACACCGATATGATGTTGCATCACGGCTAAATCCCCGAACATCCGCACGACATCCCCAAACCTCCGCACGAGCACGCCTTTCATGCAACACCGGAGACCGGTCGATCAGTGGTCATGGTTTCGCCTCGGGTCCACGCTTCGATGAATGGCAAAGTCGTATGGACCAAAACTTCACCAACTTGTTTGGGCGATTCGACCAACTTGGCACGCAATTGCATCAGTTTCAAGAAGAAGAGGGTCGACGGTGGTCGACGAACGAGAGAAGGTGGGATGCGTATGAGGAACATTGGACGGAAATGCGATCGTGGGCCGACAGCCTCAGGGAGTTGGGGAACTCGGTTCAGGGTTTGGCGAGCAGACTTTATCACGGGTCTCGCACTCCGCCTACCGAAGCTCGTTATAGTATGTTATTTATTTATACTTAATTTTTTAATTAGTTGCGTAGATTACTTATCAGTTACTATTTACGATGTAGATGTCGATCCAAGCGAGTTCCTTGGTGGATCGCACGCTTCACAGCCCGAGTTTGGTGGTGGATTGCACGCTACACAACCCGAGTTTGGTAAGTTTTTATATTTAAGGACGTAAAAAATAATTTATAGTTATTTTTTGACTTTCTTGTATAGATTACGATGAGAGATGGAGGAACACATCGTACATGGGACCGGATGGCTATATTCCGAGCCAGGAGGCATGGGACGGTCACAGTCCGTCTGAATGGGCGCAAAATCATTACGCTGGATATGTCCAACCGGATCGGTCCGATGAAGACGAAGAGAGAAGAGAAGAGGTGGTCGACTCATCGTCGTGGAGGGGCGCTTATGGTCTCGGGGTTCACGAGGTAGCGACGAACATAGAGGCTTATGAGGACCACGCTGATCAGTTCGAGACCATGGACGAGCCTCTAGAGGACCACGCTCAGTTCGAGACGCACGCCGAGCTGCTACAGGACGTCCCTCAGTTGGAGACGCACGCCGAGGCTTCGGTTTCTGTCCAAGCGGCCCACAAAGGAAAAGGCGTCGTCAGAGAGAAGACCCCTGGACGGACGAAGAAGCCATCTTGGTACACCACGACGCCGTTCACCGATTTCCCCTTGACGAATACAGTCAAAGCTCCAAAGCTTTCGGCGTTCGAGCGGCATATCCAGTTCAAGGCCTATAATTTGTGGCCAAAAGTCGAAAGTCAGCTAAAAACGGCTTTGCGGATTACCGGCATGAAAGTTCCAGGGAACTAAAAGAACACGACCCTAGATGGCTCCTGAACCTTGCGACTGAGGGTATTCCACTCGATGAGATGGTACGTATATAAATTTACCAAATACCTTTCGTCACCTTACTTGAATGTGCTGAAAATCGGTTTGCTTTTATTGCAGCATGTCGATGAATGCCTCGCTGGGATCGAACACATGCAGAAATTTAGCAAATCGGTTGCGAGCAAAGTCACGTACATGCCCCATACGTTTAAGACGCTCGTCGACGAGCGAGGGGTGCTAAACATACTCGGGAAGCCGTGTGGGAAAGCCTTCAAGAGATTGCTCCCGTTCGCGAGGGTGAGGACGAAGATTGGAAATGCAGGTCGTGGGATCTAGCGACCAAAGTTGCCATTCCCATGCGTACGTCAGGCCGATGGGTGTTGTTCCTTGTTGATGTGCGGGAAAAGGAGTTCACGATTTACGACTCCGATGCGCCTCCTGGCTTCGAGTGGCGCTTTATCGCCGAAGACGTCAACAAACTTCTGATCGTAATTCCGGCTATTTTCAAGGACCTGGGGCTGATAAAACGCATGCCTAGCAAGGGCAAGAGCTGGCCAGCTAAGTGGTGTCGCGACTTCAGGAGACAAAATCAGTAAGTTTTCATGAATGATGCGTTTTATTACTTTGTCGTCGTGTTTAAAATAAGTGTCTTTTTCGATATGATTTTCAGGGGAGAAGATGGCATGGCGATGTTGCGGGCGGCAATGTCGCTTATGATGAAGAAGGACGACGTCTCCCGTCTCAATCAAACTCATATGAAGGAGTTTAGAAAATACCTCGCATCTTCTATTTTCAATAATGATTGGGACAGTTTTTAGTAAACCCTTTTTTGTTGATTAAAATTTCCTGTGTTCACGAACTATTTCATGTGTTGTTGAATTTCTCCGTTGAATTTTAATTTTACTTGTTTGATATTAACTTATCGTTTGTTGGATATGAATTTAGGGTTTAGAATTGTGAAAGATTGAGTTTCTCTGTGTTTTCCAACTTTTTGTCAGTGAGACTGATGTGTGATTTGACGTAAAAATAAAAAGAACTGAATTTTAAGTGATTTGACATCTTTCTAGTTTTCTTCTGTTGTTGAATAAATGTTCATGTGTTGTTTGTTATCTCTGTTTGATTTTAATTTTAGTTGTTTGATAGAAGTATTAACTTTACGTGTGTTTGATATCAATTTAGGGTTTCGAAATTGTGAGAGGTGATTTTGTCAGTGTTTTCCAACTTTTTGTCAGTGAGAGTGATGTGTGAGTTGACATAAAAATAACGTGAATGGCAGTGATTTGACATAACTTAACTTTTTTCATATTAAGTTTTCCGTGTTATCTATGAACGCTCCCTTAGCGGGTCCCCTGAATACAAGCGCTGGACCCATGCTTATAACGCACAGGTCCCGTGACCTTTACGTGCGGGTCTTCTGCTTAAATCAAACGACATTTCGAAGGGACCAGTCGGGACCCGGCAATGACATGCGGACAATTTTGACGGGACCACGTCTGACCCGGACATCTCAGTGTGGGGACTATGCAATATGCGCGGGTCCCCTGTTTTAAAGAGTGGGTCCGCTGTCCAAAAAATGTGGGTCCCCTATGTTCATGTGCGATTTTTGCAATGTTAATTCATGGAAGTAAGCGATTAATTGAGCGTATTTATACTTTGTTTATCGTAGACTACAATATAAAGTCATCATAAAATAGCACAGAACAAAAAAATGGAGGTAATCACAAGAATTACGTTCAGTTTATAAGATTGTTACAGCCTACATAAATCACAAACATGAGTATGTTTTCTCGGTGTGCTCTCTTACTAGATTCATGTCAGTGATCGTACGACTTGAAAAACATGTTGTAAAATATATTTTCTTTTTTCTAAACTTGGAGTTAGATATTGATAATCGAGTGGTTATTTTATTTTATTTTTTTTACGCACACTTAATTTTTTATTAATTTTTTGTCTTATTAAGGAATTTAATAATATATTAGATTTTCATAACATTTCAAGCAAATCGGGAATAAAATGTCAAGTCATCTGTCCTGTACATACTGTATAGTAACACTGCTCTGACATGTCACTTTTGACCAATAAATAGGGACACTTCTCTGACATGTCACTTTTGACCAATAATTGAGCAATTATTGATCCCACTCAATAAGCGAATATCACTAACCCTAATGTGCGGGTACCGTGTGGTAATCGGCAGGTCCCCTGCCTTTAAGGTTTGGGTCCCATGTTCGCAACGCGGCCTCCTTGCGTGCAAGACTCATGGGACCCCGGCATTACTATCATGGGACCCAAACCTTAATCTCAGGGGACCTTTCACGTTATGGGAAGGGGACCCGGCGGGAACCGCAAAGATGCGCCGGGGTCTCATGCGCATCCGTGCGGGCTTCGCTGCATATGCGATGCGGACCCCTGCGCATCTGTGCATAAGGGTTTTCTATTTTCATATTCGTACCGTAATTTTCTAAAGGGGGCTACTATTCACACCCCCTCTTGAATAAAAAATACGATTTAATCTTATAGATAAATAATATAATGTTTTAATATTATAGTTAGTATAAATATAATTCATATAAAAATATAACTCATACTAACGAATTTTTAATTTTTTATTAATTATTATCTTATTAACGAATTTAATAATATTAGATTTTCGCAGGGGACAATATTATCTTATTAACGAATTTTTAATAATATTAGATTTTCGCAGGGGACAAAAGCCCCAAATCGGGAATCAAATGTCAAGTCATCTGTCTCTGATGAACTGTATAATGACACTGCTCTGACATGTCACTTTTCACCAATAAATGAAGTACTGCTACATGTCACTTTTCATCAATAATTGAACAATTATTGAACCCACTTAGTAAGCGAACGTGACCAACCCTAATGTGCGGGGTACCATGTGCTAATCGGCAGGTCCCCTCCCTTTAACGTTTGGGTCCGATGGGAGTAACGCGCCCCTCCCTACGCGCAAGGAACATGGGACCCACGCGATTTTTGCACGGGACCCAAACGTTGAAGACAGGGGACCCGGTGGGAACCACAAATATGCGCAGGGGTCTCATGCGCGTCCGTGCGGGATTCTCTGCATATGCGATGCGGTCCCCTGCGCATTTGTGCATAAGGGTTTCTACTTCCATATTCACGCAAAAGCTCGCGTAACACAACCTTACATAACATAACACAAATGGCGATGTATAAGCCACTCTGAATACGAAAACTACATATTACAACGTTATCTCCTACCAAATTCACCCGTCGAAGGAAACCTATTTTTCTGGGGTCGTCCACGTTGTGAACCAACACGAGGCGGCAACATGTCCATACTACTTTCAATGCGATCCGTTACCGGGCGTATAGTACCTTCGTATGCCAGTTTCCAGAACTCCAAGGTATAATAATCGTGCACTAATGAATATACCGGCACTTGGACAGAACCACAAGCTGCAATCGCATGTGGACATGGGATACGATCGATGTCAAACATCATGCACGTGCATATGTGCAGCCCCAAATCGACCACCTCGTTCACATACTGCCCGTACACGTTATATGTTAGATGCCCGACTTCCGACACATGAAATTTTTGCGACTCGGTGAAATTCTCTCGTATGATCGACTCTACCTTCGGCGTAACCTAGTCATGTTCGAGGCGATTGAAGCTTCCGCAGATCGCCGATGCTTACTGAACCATGATGATGTTAGTCGATGAATCGAGCCCAACAGTCCAATAATTGGAAGCTCTCTGTCCTTACGTAGAGCTGCATTTATAGACTCCGATCCGTTGGTCGTCATTATGTTGTATCTTGATCTAGGGCAATATGCTCGCGTCCACGTTTCCTTTGGGACTTCGTTAAGATAGGTAGCCACGTCCGCATATTTTCCGTCAAGCTGCCTAAAATGACGGTCGGACTCGCTCTTCGTGTAGGCAGTAGCAGCACGCCAAAAGATTGGACAAGCACCTTTCTTCTTCATTCTCGTCTTCACGTTTTGTTGAAGGTGCCATGCACAGAAACCATGAAACGCGTTTGGGAAAACGGATGGAACTGCATTCTTGATTCCAGGGTTCCGATCAGAAATTACTACGAGATCGTCGCCATCCGCAACAAAACGTCTTAATCTCGAGAGAAACCACGTCCATGGGTCGGTTCCCACCGACCCGTCGGCAATACCCCATGCTAAAGGATATTGATGGAAATCGCCGTCTTGCGCAGTGGTAATCATCATGAGTCCCTTATACTTCCTCTTCAAAAAAGTGGCGTCGATAGAAACGACTTTCCCTATGAACGTAAAGCCTCTGACGCATGCGCCGTATGCCAAGGACATGTGCTTGAACCGATTGTCTTCGTCCATCTTCCAATCAGTGATACTGCCCTCGTTGGCTTGCCTCACCGCATCTAAGTAAGACGACAGTAAACCGTAGCAAGCATCCCTGTTACTAACTAGTTCGTCGGTCGCAATTTGTTTTCCTCTCCAAGCCTTGTAGTATGAAACTTCTACTCCCCTGCTCTGCATGGAACTGGGAGCGGGGATGTCTTTAGGAGCCCTTAAATTTTCTAACAACGTGCTCGATACGAGCGACGAACTTCCCTGGCGATGTCTACGGCGTCGATGAGACACGCCGCACGTGTGCGTGTTGACGTACTTTCGGATTGAGAAAAAGGGGGAGTCCTTGTCCTGTGCACCTCGTATTCGCCATTCGCAGTTCTCCTTCGCACATTTCACTACGTACAGGGTTTTGTTTGACCTATCCACTTGGAGTTCGAAGCATGCAGCGACAGCGATTTTAGTGATTTCGTCCTTCAATTCTTTCTTGCTACGAAATTCTTGTCCAACATATAGGGTCGAACCATCCGTAAATGAATAGGTACCATCGTCGGCCACATCAGTTGCGTCATCGTGCTCATCGACGTCAAAATCGTCATCATCATCGTCATCATCATCATCATCATCATGTATAGCACCTTCCTCGTTCTCATTTTCGTCGTCCCGTCCGACTTGCTTGTTCTCATTATCATATCCTTGGCTGCACATTCCGGAGTAATCGCCTACATATCCACAGCTTTCATTAATTTGGTAAGGAGGGTTGTAAGATGTGCTGGGAAAACCCTCAAATGGTTGGATTTCGGTGTTTGTATCGCAATGCGCTATAAGGCCGACGTCGAAACCAGAGAAATCATTATCATGAGGTTGATGTGGCGGTGACGCAATGACGGATAACTCAAGTTCCATGTGAAGAGGTGGTCTTGATCGTGGGCAACCACAACCTAGGTACGCACGTACCCCGTAATCGTTCTCGATGTAGATGGGGCGCCATAATTGTAGTCTATGCAAGGCATGTAGCTTATCCTTAGTTTGGTATTGTCGTTGCTTAACGAAAATGCATTCAATATCCCGTTAGTGAGATCCACTAACGTGCATGAACGTCGTCGACCAAGATTGATTGCCACCGGTAACTTGGATCGGGAACCCAATTCGACGTATTGTCCTCGCGTATTATCCACTGACCAGCAACTTGAAAGACAATGCTCGTGACTCGTCATAATTATCACCTATGGAAGACAAAATGGTGGAACGTATGCTTTCTGCTGCAAAATGGACGTATGTCTTTAATACATTCATGCTTTGCTTTTTATATAATTTGTTTTACTTTTTCTTTTTTAATAAAACTAAGCGAATAGAAGAAGCTGATTAATTATAAACAAGGCAGGGGACCATAACGTGAAATTAAGAGAACCACACGTAAAATCAGGGTCCGAATCAAGAGAACCACACGTGAAATCAGGGGACCATAACGTAAAATCAAGAGAACCACACGTGGGGTCGCTGCCAATTTAGGGTTTGTCACGTGGGCTTATTGGGACGTACCAATAAAGCTACGGTCCACCTGAGTATTTGGTCAAAAGATTTTCCTCAGTAGCAAGTCAAATCAGCAATCACGTTTCGTTTCGTACAGAGAATCAATTATTCAACAATGAAAAAAATTTTGTCAAGTCATATGGTGGGAGACGTGCGCATGGGACCGGTGCTGTTTGATCTGGGGACCATAACGTGAACTCACGGGACCCGCACGTAAAATCAGGAGACCCGTGCATATTGCACTGCCGCACGGGTCCCAAGCGTATATGAAGGGGTCGTCTGCCAATTAGGGTTGGTCACGTGGACTTATTGAGTCAGTACCAATAATTTAGGATTTTTTCCCAGTCACATGTCAATTCACCCATCACGTTTCATTTCATACAGAGAATCAATTATTCAACCATATCAAAAAGATTTTATTCATATAAACCTACAAACTAACATCCATAAAACCTTCAACTACAACATGTCCAAATGTCCAAAGCCACCTACAATTAACACTTCCAAACTCAACCAAGCAAATGGAGCATACAGCTATATGGGTCACGCAATATCCGTGCAGCCATAGTGGAGCGATATGCTTAAATATCAATCTGCCTTTGATATTCATTAAACTCGTGCGTCTCAAGTATAACGGTCTCCACCGTCAGCGCCGCATGAACCCCGCAATCCAAGCTGCCAGCCTTCTGCTGGCGATTCATTTTATTATTCAATTCGGCTTTGTGACGATATCGAACTTGAAACACCAATATGCAGAAAGAAACTCCGCCTTCAAAATATAGCACACGTCGAACATGTTACTAAATAAATAAAAATGATAGACAAACGGATTTCAGCTACTTACGAACACTCTCCCGGCGAATTGCACACCATGCGCGCCCAATGAATCGTTAAGGACGAAGGTTTGCATTGACGCGTCAAAAATAAGCACTATCCAGTGGGCCCATGCGCAAACAGGAGAGATGATGTACTTGCATCGTAGCAATTCATCCTCCGTGAGACGCTCCAACCAGCTCCGACTGCTTCTCGACAATCCATTCACGAATTCGTCCATATCATCCACCCGTACTTTCGCCTTCCTATTCAACTTCTGTGCTTTCCTAAAGTGCTCGTCTTGCACGTAACTTGGAAAGACGAAGACGCGAGGATAATTATCGGTGTCCGCATAGATTCGCTTCAAGCAATCTAGATATGCGTCAAGACAATTGGACTTGAGCATATCATGGAAGAGCAACATGTAGAAGCCTTGGGCATCCACGTCGCACATGTCACCCGACCAAACCTTATCACTGCATAAAAAGAAAAATTATTACGTGTTTATGTACGATAACTGAGATTGACATCGAAAGTAAACATTTACCTAAATCTTGCCGCTTGAAGGTACTTGTCAATGAGCACGCGATCATGTTCATGAATCAACTCACGCACGGAGAAGTCCACTCGCCCGAGGTACTTCTTGCTCCACTTCTCATTTCTATCTGAGCCAGAATCCTCATCACTTAGATCAACAATTTCTACAGGCGATTTGCCTCTTCTTCGAACACCTCGGGCAGTCGACGAAGCACCAAAATCTCCAGCCTCAACCACCGCCACAGGTGTGGGAAAATCTTCAACAGGTACGAATCGTCGTCGCCATGATCGCGGTGGCCAAGGGAACACCTAACCTCCACTCCCCGCATGAGTAGGCCCGTCACACGGTCGAATAGGTCGTGTGCCGCCCCAACATCGAAAACGCTGTCCCTAAAGTACGCCGCCTCCAACTCTTCTGCTGACGGCACTAACAACCCTCGTACAAAATCGCCGTCGGCGGCATCTGCGACCGTCCTAAGAGTCGGGCATGCTTTGCGACCCCAATTCTTCTTCACCCACCTGAGCATGCGTGGCGTGAAATCTTCTTCCTTGCGAACCGCAAACTGGTCTGCAACCCCCGGCATGCACTCGTATGCTAGTATCTGAATACAAATAACGCAAAAAATCTTAGAAACGTCCCTCAAAACATGGTATGCAAGAAGCTTAGTTATAATTCACCTGAAGTGGTTGTACGAACCCACTGATCAGCCAGTCCCGTGGCCTCTCATGTAGATTTACCTTCACAGTTCATATCACCTCACGGAAAGCCACGGTGCCCCAAGGATACTGGGAGAATGCAAACCGATCTTCGACGAGACTAAGGACCGTCGTACTGACGACGGTGTCCTTCTTCGACGGTCGAGGCATCAACACGGCGGTGGCGAAGTACACGTCCGCCAACTTCAGCTTCTCGAAGTGCACATCGTCCTCGTCGCCAGACAACTCCTCCAACACACGCTTGACGTGCGACATGCGGACTTTTGAGCTGTTGCCAAAATGTCTTGCCGTGAATTGTGAGCCGCCGTTTACCGACGGTAGCTCGGCTGCGAACTTCAGCCCGGTGATTAGGCAATAATCCGACTTTGAAAACGGAGTGGTTTTCCGTCAAAAATCATCCACAGCTCTTCCCGGTTGTGCAGCATCGTCTGGCTCTGGATGAGGTACCACAGCAACTGGCCCGAGAGGTTAAAATCAGGCTCAGCCATAACAAGGCGGCCGAGCGGACTCTCGTTCCTAAAAATCTCCCACTCGTGGTGGTTCAGACATTGTCTTATCAGCTCGCTGGCATCGGCGTATAACGAGCTCATTTATACAGTCAAACGGGGACTTCGTCCACTGTGTCGAATTGCTTCTGCATCACAACTAATTTATGCATAAAACACATTTTAGCTAAATTACGTGGTATGAAATAATGAAAATAGAAAACCCTTATGCACAGATGCGCAGGGGACCGCATCGCATATGCTGAGATTCAAGCACAGATGCGCATGAGACCCCTGCGCATCGGCGCGGTCCCAGTAAGGTCCCCTGCGTATAAGCGCGGGTCCCCTTGTCATAGCGCGAGGGTCCCCTGCTTATAACGCGCGGGTCCCCCTAACTTGCGTGCGCGCAGTGGCACAGGACCCGACCGTTAAGGTAAGAGGACCCGAGCATTTAAGCAGGGGAACTGCGCTAATACACAGGGGACCCGAGAAATACGCATAGGTCCCCTGCTCATAAGCGGGGGTCGTCAGCTTGGAAGCACGGGACCATGCATTAAAAATCGACGTACGCTGCGCAACAGGTCCTATGCTACCAAGCTCTGCCCTATGCTTGCAAGCACGGGTCCGCACCAAATTAGGGTTCGATGGGTTGTTCCCAGATCCCCCCTCGCGTTAAATTGAAGAAGACGAAGAGTAGAACACATACCTCCACTCTTTGGGTGTTTGCGTTGAATGCCATTGTCGAATGAGTCGATTTGCAAAGAAGACGATTTGCAGTGCAGGGGCGGGAGAGCACACGCTTGTTTTTTTTACTGGAAGTGAAAGTGGAGACGATTTGCAGTGCAGGGGCGGGAGAGCACACGCTTGCTTTTTTTACTGGAAGTGAAAGTGGTTGCTTTTTTTACTTTTACCCCACTCTTCTATAACGGGTCTGATGTTTCATATTCGCTACAGTGTAACATGTAAACCCTTTAATTAATTTTTTCGTTAAGTGTTGTTGAGGTTGTTGATTGACATTAAATAAGGGTAAAATAGTCTTTAGAGCAGAGTTAGTAAGGGTACAAAGGTAAAGTCCGGTTTTGGGTGCTATTTTTTAAAAGATGACCAACTCAAGGGCTATTTACTTAAAAAATCCTTTTACTCTATTTCTTTCAACCACTCTTGTATCCTCAGTGGAGCAGTTGATGTGGACGTTGTCGCCAACCATCTGCAGAAGGTACTAAAGAGGATAAAAGCATCTACCACCAAGCTCTGAAGTGGCTCGAATTGATGCAGCTCCAATTGATAGAGAATGTACGAAGTAGGAAAACTGTTACGGCTCCCGAAGTGGCTCATACTAGAAATACTTATTAGTGAATTGGTTGGTCGGACCAAAAACGTTCTGATGATTCCCAATCAGATAAAGTTGTTATTAAGAACAATCATATTTCGTAATTTCATTGTGTAAGTTTCCACTCAGATAAAGTTGTTACTAAGAACTATCATATTTCGTAATTTCATTGTGTAAGTTTCAAATTTTCTCGAGGAACTGGAGTTTGCGGGATAAATACCTAAATTGGTGGCGACTCATGTAAATATAAAATACCCTGCGACGAAAACCTGATTTGGAAGCCAAAATACCGATAATTATGAACGAAATACCAAAATCGTGACGAAACATACCCAAATCATGACGAAAAATACCTGATTGACATGTACTCATCATCTACGATATAAAATGAGTTTTCTAGCAACTTCACCTTATTTGAAAGTCAAATACTTGAATTCATCAATAAAATACCTAAATCTAGACGAAGAGTACCTAATTTAGGGCCACAAATACTGATTTCTATGCATAAATACTTGTGTATATGATCGAGTTATCTAAGTCAAAAATGATGGTTTTCATCAACATCTCACATATTAGGTACATCACTCATCATCAACAACATAAAATGAGTTTTCTAGCAACTTCACCTTATTTCATCGTCAAATACTTGAATTCAGCAACAAAATACCTAAATCGAGACAAAGAGTACCTAATTTAGGGCCACAAATGCTGATTTCTATGCATAAAATACTTGTGTATATGGTCGAGTTATCTAAGTCTAAAATGATGGTTTTTTATCATCTCACGTATTAAGTGCATTACTCATCATCAACAACATTTATATTTTGACTAAACCTACGCATGTTTGTTATAGATGACTCGCTCTAACCTTTAGGTATTTTAAAGCCAATATTCGGTATTAAATGCCAATATTTAAGTACTTTACATCCCGATTTAGGTACTTTAGTCCCTAATTCGAGTACTTCTCATAGATTGTACTCTTAAGTGTAAATCAACCTATTTTGTAACGTTTGTGATTATCCATGACATTTCATCTTGATAATATAATTCTAAAATGATGGTTTTTAATCCACATTTTACAAATTAAGGGCATTACTCATCATAAACAACATAAAATGAGTTTTCTAGCAACTTCACGTTCATTCACGGTCAAATACTTGAATTCAGCAACAAAATACCTAAATCGATACTGAAAGTACCTAATTTAATGCCACAAATACTGATTTGTATGCAAAATACTT
>JAPQWV010003235.1:0-44000 GCA_027422505.1 Craterostigma plantagineum
ACTCGTACTGCTTTCTAGAAAATAACATACTCTGCAAATATCTTCTTAAAGAAAAGTATTTGTCAAATAAGAATAAGCAAATATTTTTATAGCCTAATTCAACCCCCCCCCCCCGGCCTCTTGGGCATATTTTATACTTCACATTTTGAGCCTTCTCCAAATTCTTTTTCTTTATTTGAAAACCCTTTGAGCCTTCAACCGACAGTATAAATTTTTGACGGGATATACAATCAAGAAAAGGAGGGGGAGAAAAACGAGACGAAAAAGAAAAAAATGACAAAAGAAGGTGGAAAATGCACATGAGGAATGCTCAGCGCACAAAGATAAACAGATCAAAAGAACCTGCCTCTCAAAATCTTTAAGACGAGGGCATAGATCTTGCTGTGAACTTCTCCTTCGATAATCTGGTATACTCGTCAGAATGGCTGCAAAGAGGAGCACCATGAAATGAACTTCTCCAACGATAATTCGATCTTATATCGAGATAACGAGAAGAGGAGCATGACCTTGGGTTTGAATTCCATAATTGTGAACTTCTTCAAATCGATAATCTCTGAAACCTCTGCAGGGTTTAAGAGAAAAAGAGCACGGTATCGGCCCGAGACCCAACAAAAAGATCGCCCTAGATAATCTCTCAGCATCGTAGAGAAGCAGAGCTTCAGCTTGAGCAAGTGCAGAAAATTTACAAAAGATAAAAGGATGAAAAAGACAAAAAGACGAAAGAGAAAAATGCCGAAGTAAAGGAGAACGACATAGGAATGGAAGATGATGTAAAGCTCACTTCCCTTCTTAGTCATGACCAAATTAAAGCCTCCAAAGTCCCTTTAATTCCAAAATGACGATCTCTCGCTTGGTGAAATTATTAAAAGCGCCTCGATCACAGGTAAAATTGACTTAATATGACTTGTGTTGACTTGAGTGATATAAATATAAAACTCCATAGTAAAAAATAGAGCGCTAGAGCGAACCTAGTGAGAGTTGTCGAAATGGACCCTACTTTGAACCTAAGACTTTAGTTTGCTGACAAGATTAGATGGCATAAAATCTTTCAAATGTCTTGTGAATTTTTTAGGCGTGACAATGATCGAGGCAAAATAATCTGACCCCATACTATTAATAAAATTAATATATACATATATAATAAAACAAAATATATATATATATATATTTTCATATCGCACATTTTTATATGCAATATTAATTTGCATTTATACGGAATTGATTAAATGCGATATGTTGTTCATGCCCATACCCTCGAGCGAAAATATAGATTACATGTTTAGGGGACCATGTCTCTAGGCTAATCGTGATAAATTGCATGATCTAATAATTGTTACGATTGATTTATATAATTGATTGATAAATCAATTGAGGTGCACCATTTGAGGGGGAGCATTTATAAAATTTATGCCTCAGGCTTCAAATCTTTTTAATGATCTTTCTCTAAGTGTTGCAGAAATTTCAATTTGATTTCCTTATACAACGCACTTCTGAGAAAAACTTTACGAATCGTCGCGATTTGGAGCTTACGGTATTGGTTTCCAAAGACAGGGGAAGTCAAACTAGTACAATTTCTTCCAAATTAACTCTAACTTTCTCGACATCTTTGCTATAAGTCTCGCATATTTGCTAAAACTGACCATGGAGCCAGATGCTACAGTTCCGAATTAAAGGGAGTTAATTGCATTTAGTGTCATCCATAGGGGGAGCAATTATGTGATTTATCCTTTAACTCAGGGTCAATCTGAAAATACAGAGAAACTTGCTGTCGAGAAATTCGGGCAAATTTTGTAATTTTCTTTCACATTTTCTCGAGCGAAAATTGATTTGGGACCAAGTGGTAATTTTTGCTTTCATAGTAACGAGCCAAAATTAAACAGGAACCAAATGGATTTCTCGATCGGAATTTGTTGAGTGAAAATTAAATAGTAACCAAAGGAAATTTTTCGATCATAAATTTCTCGATCGTAAACAGTAATGGCCCGAGAAACTATTAAGTATCAAAAAGTCTAATCAGCCCATTTAACGAAATTAATGCTGGCAGTCGAAAAATCCCCAAATACACGCAAAACCCTCAATCCCAAAAGTCAACAGTCGATAATTTTTCTCTCACGAAAAACTTTTTCCGCAAAGACAAATCCTACAAAATCTTACATATTTTCACTAAATCATCGTCTTTGAGAGGTACAATCGACATCCCTTAGGGATTTTTGTGTGTTTGAATTCGATTTACATCTATTTTCTGCAATCTTTCGCATGATTTTGTGAAAATTTATCATCTGCTCATAGTATGGAAACTCGGATGCTAGTCTGCAGTGTTTACAGACCAGTCTTTAAGCATAATCTAGGTTAAAAACTGCATATTAAGATAGTTTAGAAGTTTCCTGAACGGTTTGATGGTAGATTGTTTCGATTTTCTTCGTTCGATTGAAAGAAAGACTAAACTCGGTTTTGAACGTTTGAAGGCGCCGAAGAACTTTCTCGCTCGCAAATAGTGATAATTGAATTTTAATTTGATTAAGTTACTGTTTGCATCGTAAAAGATTCTCGATCGCAAAATCTTTTCACTTAGTCGTGTAAACAAATAGTGGAGATCGAAAAATAATTACCATCGAGAAATTTCAATTTGATTTTATACGACCGCAAAGATTACTGAACGGAATAGTGTAAACAGATGTCTTTAAGTTTCGAGCGTAAAACTTACAATCGGAAACAATCATTTTGATTTCAATTTTGTTCTCGGTCGAAAATTTTAGCGGCGATAAAATTATTTTCGACTATAAAATTTCTCGATCGTAAAAGCACGCAGCGACAATTTTGATCGATCGAAAATTTTCTCGATGTTTTACTTAGCTTCTCGTTGACAATTTTCTCGATCGTAAAATTTCGCAGCGAAAATTTCATTTTAAAATCAAAACACTTTCTCGCTCGAGAACTTTCACTGCGAAAAATTTTATTCACGCGCGAAAATTTCTCCATTGTAAATTTACTCAGAAATCTAATTTCTCGATCGTAAATTTACACAGAAATTTTTTTTCGATCGTAAAATTTCTCGGCTACAGTACCGTATCTTAACTTCAAACACTTAGAAAATTTTCTAAGTCCTTTTCACTGTAGCTATCAATAGTGAATAAAATTTTTTTTATCGCAAAATAACACGCAGATTTAAATTCAAAATCACACTTAGGCGATTTGATTGAGAATTTCAATTCTCGCGCGACAGAAAGCACGGGGTGAACAGTGATCGAACACTTAGAAAAAGTTTCAAAAATTTTATAGAACTTACAAGCTTATGTCGAAATTAAATGATCTCTTCAAAGTTCACTCTATATAATCTATATGAGAATTTATATTTCCATTACAATATATCAAATATGCTATAAAGTGCTTCATCATTATGGTTTGATAAATTTGAATCTCGACTCAGTTTAAACTTAGCTAATGACTTACATTTGTATTTCAGATGGATCATTATCCTACTTACAATCACATTTACGAGAAGGCCCTGTACCTCAACGTTCATGACACCAATTACCAACTCGACCTAACTACCTTTAGGTGTCAGGACAAGATCATGGTGTCAATCCTACAAGGCCATCCCATGTGGCATGCTCTAACGGTGACGGCCTCGGTGCCGATGGTCTACCTCCAACAGTTCTGGGGGATGATCAAGATCCACGTCATTGAAGGGGCGTACAGTTTCACCACGGTGATAGGGACGAGGCACATCAGCATGAACAAGAGTGACCTTGGACTTGTCCTCGACCTCCCCTACAGCGCATATTACGACCCCCTTCCTACTGATGCGGAGCTCGTACATGACTTTCTTCAGATGGGATACCGTCCTCCACTAACCAAACTAGCTCAAGTTCAGAGCAATGGGATGTCACACCCTTGGAAGACACTGTTTGGAATCATCAAGTGTCTTCGCCAAAGCATGCAGGCTTCGACAAAGGCAACGGCAACAATCTCTGTATCTTCCACGGAATCGCCTTCTCGCAGAATTACGATTTTGCTCAACTGATCTGGAATGATCTAGCAGAGCAGATCAGACAGAAGGAGAACAAACGCTCGAAGAATGTGCCGTATGCTCGTTGGTTCTCCGTAATCATTAGACAACACATGGGATGCACGAGCAGAATATCCCTCGTCTACCTCCCGGAAGAAATTATCAACCACCGCGGATCAAGTTCTTCCATCACCTGAAGCTCATGGATTTGGACCAGCCGACAATGACGATCCCATTTGTGCTGCTACCTCTCGCCGACCCCTCGAGAGACATCTCTACAAGCTCTACTGTCGGGAAAATCATCTGATGGAACAGATGATCAGAGGGCCCCCGACAGACTTTGCAGTCAGCGCTCCACAACAACAACACCCAAGCCCTGAGGACGCGATGATCGACGCAGTGGCCCAGGAGCTAGAGCAGGAGCCTCCAACTCAGGACGTGAAAGTACCTGATAAAGATGCCACGTTGATTGACGTTGTGGCAGAAGAGTTGGAGCAAAAGGCTCCAGTAGAATCACTCCAAGTGGAAGTGCCCGTCCAAGTAGGCGTGCTTGAAGAGCCTATTGAAGAGGTTCTTCAACAAGAAGCACAGCCCGAGGTGACGGGACAGGCTCATGAGGACATTGAGCGTGAACCTTCCCCTCACACAGTCACCTCATCCGACAGAGTCAGATGAGGAGATCAAACTAATAAGACGGACTCCCAGACGACTAAGCATACAACTAGAGTCCCTCTTCATCACCGTCACCACCACATCAGACACCGCGCCGACCGTTCCTTCAAGTGCTGAGGACCTTACATCGCTCAATCTTGAGCTGCAGCACAACTTACCGGTGTCTGGTTCGTAGGTTCAATCCGAGCCTGCCGAAACACCCATAGAGGATAATCTTCAAGATTCGACTCAAGGATTGGGTGGAAGTCTCGAACTGTCACAACCTCAAGTGACTACAAGCCAACCTGAGGAGCCGGTGTCAAGGGTTGACAATAGCCGACATCAGTCGACCTGGTCCATCATCGACGGAGGCGTCCGTCCAGTTCGTGACTGAAGAACAATTCCAGACAGCTCTCTCAGCAGCCATCAGATCCTTAGAAGACAAAATGATGGAGAGAGTGCTGGCCGCCATCGAGACGTTCCTTCATGACACTGCGAAAGCACCCGTCTCCGAGGGCCCTTCAGCACCAACTAACCCAACCCCACAACCCACTCCCATCGACCCACTCGTAGACTCCTCTATCCTCATCAACCCATATACCATTCCCATCACCCAGCTCCACGACATCCTACTGCCCGCCTCATCGGCCTTCCCACCAGAACACCTCAGGAAGAGTCTCTCTACCGACGTCTCGTGGATCACCCCGAGCCACCTACTCAATCCTGTCGTGGCCAAGGCTCCCGCACACGATGAAGACATGACGATCCATATGATCAGGACCGTCATGAGGGGGAGAAGTGGCCTAGGATCTCATCAAGTGGCCAAGGTGAAGGTCAAACACAAGGCGCAGGCGCATCGCAGACAGGCGTTGGAGCCGGACAAACCCAAACCACCACACACCCTACCCAAACAACCCACACCACACACCGCACCACTCATACAACACACACAATCCAAATCGACCCACCATCCTTCACCCTAAGGACGCCTCCGCCTACACCTACGATTCTCACAAGCCCCTTGCTTTCGGAAGAAGAAGCAAGTGCCGCCATGCTCGTGGCCCTGGCTCAAGACCAATTGGGACCATCAGGACATGCCGTCAACCCACATAAATTCCTTAACAAGTACATCTTTGAAGGACAGTGGATGACCCATTCCCTGCTCGATGAGCATCAAAGACAACGGCTTAAGGACGTTAGTTATTCTTACAACAAGCTTCGGTAAACCTGGTGCTTATAGAAGATGAAGAGCTTCAGCAATGTGAAGATCACCAAGAGCTCCCAAGGCTCCCAGAGCTGATTGCGCAACGAGCGGTTTCCCCCACTAGACAGATGCCAGGAACCGTCCGGATCGACATGCCCTGGGAGAACATCAGAATAGAAATCCCATTCCTTGAAGAAATTAGAGAGCATATTTGGAGGTCACCGCACAAGGTCAAGAAGCCGAATGAGTTCGAGCTAAGAGGGATCTACCACTGGGATCAGCAGAAGAGAATGACGTATCTGTGGATGCTGACCCACCTTGGACCTGACATGAGAATGGATGACTAAAGCACAAGCCAAGAGTCACTATATGAGTCTATCTCCCATATGTCAGCTCCTCAGCGTCTTATGTACCAAAGGAGGACTTCCAACACCGTACTACGCCATTGAGCGGGTAGACAGGCCTCGAGGGGAATTGGGCGAGAGTGACCTACCGTATCTCCCTGCTGAGGAGGTGTACAACCTCTACCAGCTATATGTGGAGAAATACAAGGGGCTTCAAGGCTTCATCAAGACAAAAGGACTCGAGGGACTCTACCGGTACATAATGCGCCAAGTCAAGTACTTCGCAGCGCACGACCTTCAGATGGCTCTGGAGAGCAACATGAAGAAGGTCAACATGAACCGCACCGCTCAACAAGGGACTGAGATCGATGCGCTTCCCAATAATCACGTGCACATCAGCTCAGTCCTTGGCATCACCTACCACAACCCGATCGCCAAGAAGACTAGGTTGATGTTGAAGTCTGAAGTACAGAAATTCTGTGATGGGACGCTCAAGGTCATCAGGCAAAATATAGAGTGACGGTTGGAAGAAACCAACAGAGAGATAATGTTGAGGATCTATAGGTACGTTGGAGAACAGCCGCTCCTAATGGAACTACTGGATGATATTGAGGAGCGACTAGAGCTGAGGAACACGCTCAGGAATTTTGAGTATGCGCTGGGCTTGCGCAGATCGTACTATGCCTGACGAGGAGAGAAAGCGCGGAAGAGAAATCAAGCACAAAGGGGAAGAATGTAGGATATCAGTTTAATTGTGCATTTATTTAATTAGCTGTCTTCGTAATTTGGGGCGTTTACTGTAGTAGTCCTTAGTTTAGGACTTAGTTTGTTATTTATACCAAGTATGTTTGGTATAAATAGTTGTACAAACAATGAGCTTAATGAGAAGATTTAGAAAATTGACACGAAAGGCTTGCAATTCAATTTCTAGAGAGAGAAACACAAGAAATCTTCTCACTCTAAGCGAAATTCTCTCTCGCGCTTCAAGAAGGTTTTCGATCGAAATCTCAATCTCTACAATTCTTATCGATTGCCTTAGAATTCATGCCTAGGATCATAGAGTTGATAAATTAGGACCTAACATTATTTGTAAAGTAATAACAAAAAGAAATGGTAATGAGAAGATTTGTCCTGTATGTGCAAATCTAAATCTGACGAATTTTTACCCGGAGTAAAGCATAAACCTAAGAAGATGAAAGATGATTGGATCAGATATGGGCTTCCTCTTAGTAAGAATGACACTACCTTTTTCTAGATAATAATACCTATCTAATAAATTCAAAGGTTCGAGCATAAATGAAAGAAAAAGAATAATATCATCATGAGATCCTACTTTCAAAACAAAGGGAAGGGGGATATGGCGAAATCGGTTAGACGGTACGGACTTAATTGTATTGAGCTTTGCCCTAAAGGCGCGCAACAAGTTCAAAGTTGCTGCGTGTTTTTAAAATGGTGTCTACGTCTTCCTACTAATAAGTTTTTAGCTTTTCTGCTGTGCAAAAACTGTTTGATCCCGAATGTTGTTCACCATTTGGGTCAATATTTTCGTGTCTATTTTTAACTTAGTTAGGTCGCATTCATATCGTACCGGGACCATTTCAATATTTATAGGTGTATTGATATTTATGTGTGTTAAACATACTTGGTAGGGGATGGTGTAATGATTTGTCCTAACTTGGATTGGAATACCTAACTCAGTTAAAATAAAGGATATGTGCCGTATTCATGTTAGCTTATGGAATTTCTAATGTATCCACATCAAAGATGTGTATAAATAGCTCACTAGTACAAAATATAGTGTGGGCGACGCCACTATGGCGACAGTTGTTGAAAAACAGAACATATAATACCCAATTTTTTGTAATAATTTTAAAATAAGTAAGACTATAAGCGACGGTTGTCACCGTCGCCTACGCCCTACACTTGGGCTTTAGGCGACGGTTGTCAACAGCAACTGTCGCTTATAGTGTACAAATATTATAGGCGACGGTTGTCATTCCTCTATTTAACCCTAAACCCGATTCTTTCCTCACTTTACATTTCTCCGTATCTTAACCCGCGACTATTGCACGATGATTGAATGGCGATTGCAAGACATCTCATGCGCTCGCGTCGCCCACCATGCTTGGTCGTTGTTGGTCGTTCGTTGCCACGCTGTCTCCACCGTTCCTCTGCCGCTCATTGGCACAACCGTCTCCGCTGCTCTGCCTTCGTGCGCTGCAACTGCCATTAGCTGCTTTGTCGTTCGCTATTGGTACCCCGCCGTCACTGCAAGCTTCAGCTGGTTAATATCTGTCTGGGCGGGGGCTTAATGTTTCTTCTCTGCTTTTGTTTTTCATTCTTTACCGGTTTGTTGCCTCTTGGATGAGTTTATTTGACACGCCAACTGTTCGACGAAATTATTGTGTGGAAAAAGGTATGCGAGTGTGTGCATGTTATGTTGTTTACTCTTATAGAACTTTGATATGTTCACTCTTGTTTTAAATCGATGTGGAGTTTGTGTCATGGCATTCTCAAAGAATGGTAAGATTCTTTTGGGTTCGTTTCTCGAGTTTGTTTTTCGGGTCGTTTTTCGCTTTAATTTAAAATCTCATATCCTATGCTAAGTAGAAGTCGGCATGCCTTAGTGGCGACATGCCGAGATATGTATTTCTAAATCCGATGCTACCAATTCTCATTCAATTATTGCAAAGGTCGAATTATGTTTGTATTTTTTTAGAAAATGAAGCGTTTATTTTATGCATGTTGTTAACAACTTCTCATTTTGAATGTCTGCTCTTTGAAGCGAAGGGGGAGCAAAAGAAAACTCTTAAATGTTTTATGAATGCTCTTGACCCCAAGCCAAACAAAAGGAGCCCAACCAAGTGTTTCAAAGTTGCAGCTTTACTTGTAGGATTCGAGCTAGTCGAGCCTTTTAGATGGTGGCAATCACCTCCTTGCATTGCACATTATGATTTGTTTCATTAGAACATGTAGGTCCAGTTTGTTGAATTATTGGATTCTGTTATGTAGTTGACGGATCTTGACCGTTGACCTCAGTCAACGGCGGCCGAGCAGTACTCGGTTGGGCTCGGTGGTGCCTAGACCTTGAGATATGTTCGGCAGAAATGATCTGCCGGGCAGTGGCCAGATGGGTAGGTCTGGCCACACACGAACTTGACCCATGAGGTGGTCGAAAGGCAGATGGGCAGTTCGCTCGAACATGAGCATATCCGCGACACTAGACGAATATAGCCTTGGCGCAAATAGCTTGTGGCAAGCGCCGGCTCGATGGACTTGAGTGGGCATTCGGCGAAGGACGCGCACAGCCGTGTCGAATATGCGGGGCACAATGTGTGCACCACGCTCGCGGGGACTTGTGCCTGATTGCGGAACAAGCCTGCACACGAATGTGGGAGCCTGGCGGAAGCTACTTGCGCGCGCGCCCGATGTGGCCAGCGACATTGCTCGCAGCATGATGGCATCGGACAGGCTCGCATGGCACAAAGGCTTTAGACAGACTGGGATGGCTTGTGCATGGGCCAGGCTGGCAGCACATGGGCGAAAGATTGCCTAGCTGGCACAGCATGAGCAAAAGATGACTTTAGCAGGCTGGCATCACATGGCTAGTTAATGATCCAACCAAGCACATGGGCAAAAGTGCCTTGTCCCACCAAGAACATGGGCGAACGTACCTTTGTCCCACCAAGCATGGGCGAGATTCCTTGTGTCCAAGCCATCTCAAGCACATGGCCATGGGTCCAAGCCAACACCTCACATGAGCGAGATTCCATCAAGGCACATGGGAGGATGGCTTGGTCAAGTCTATAAAAGGCCTTAGAATGCATTTTGCCAAGGATAGAGAGAAAATTGTGTAAACGTGTAATACTTTCGATAGCTTAAGGTTGTAGCTTCGATTGTTGTGCGA
Organism: Craterostigma plantagineum; assembly: GCA_027422505.1. Lineage (NCBI taxonomy): Eukaryota > Viridiplantae > Streptophyta > Magnoliopsida > Lamiales > Linderniaceae > Craterostigma > Craterostigma plantagineum. The sequence continues at coordinate 10,116 of JAPQWV010003235.1, forward strand.
GTGTTCATATAAGCTAGGCGAGTTTGTAAACGAGCGGCTTATTTGTGCGAGTTTTTCAAGCTCGTACCGGGTTTTTCCCCCACTCTGAGTTTGGAGTGGGTTTTCCCGTAAATCTTGTGTTATCCGTCTTATTCGTTTCTTGTTGGTGTGAGATCGAGTGAGATAAACACGAGAGCTTTAAGTCCGAGGCCAAACAGGCCAAGTACGTTGGGTTTGGGGTGAGCGAAACGATCTCTTGACGCTTATTTCCGCACGCAAACATAAAAGAGTGAAAGGCTTAGTAGCAAGGCTTTGGGCCGGGCCAAGCTATTGCCGGTCTCGAACCTCGACTTAGACGCGAAAAATTCTAAGTTCAAAAAGGGTAGTGACAAAGTTGGTATCAGAGCGTAGTCCGTGAAGGGAGGAGACGTTTGCTACACCAACCCCCAAAATCTCGACTACACTTAAAGCAATGGATAGCAGCAGTGAGGACACACTCGTTAGCTTCTCATCGTCGCTACGAAGGAGGATAAATGAGCTAGAGAGAAAGCTCTCAGCATGCGAGCAAATCGTCCAGGAAATTCATGCTGCTGTACCTGACGATTTGGAAACTCAACTGCAGACTGTGCATCAAACCGTAAATGACGGAGCTGCACTTATCGGCGAGCTGGCCACAAAGTGCGATCGTACCATTGGAGCGTCTGCAAATGCCGCCGAAGTCAATGATAGGCGCTTAGCCGAGGTCGACGCGGCCAATGAACGTCGATTTGCTGAAATCATCGCAGCCAACGATCACAGGTTTGTGGAAGTTGATGCTGAGCTGCGATACATACGTAATCAGTTTGTCCACATCGAAGCACCTAAGAGCTCAGGGACGAAGCTGCCCGAGACGGATACCTACAATGGCGTAATCGACGCGAAGAAGCTGGAAAACTTCCTGTATGATATTGAGGGATATTTCCAAGCAGCTCAAGTGGCTGAAAATAACAAAGTGGCAGTGGCATCTAGATTTCTTACCGATGATGCTAAGATTTGGTGGCGGACCAGACAACGTGAGGCAGATGAGAACCCGCAAGCACGGATCGAAACTTGGGAAGCCTTGAAGGCCGAACTTAAGACCCATTTCGCGCCGCAAAATAATGCTTGATTAGCCCGAGATGCTTTGCGAAGGCACAAACAGACGGGCACGATCCATGAATATGTCCAGAAATTCCATTCTTTGATTCTCGACGTCCGTGATATGTCCGACGTTGATAAGTTGTACAATTTCATGGCTGGCTCAAACCATATCCACAAAGTGAGCTCGCCCGACGGAATGTCCAAGACGTCAACACGGCTATAGCTGAGGCCAAAAGGTTGAGGGACCTTCCGAAGCCGGACTACGAGAATCCTAAGAAGGGACAGAATAACGGGCAGCGGCCGAATGGATCTCAAGTGACGGTGGGCAAAAAGAGGAAGTACAATGGTGTTCATAACAAAAATGGGTCGAAACACGTGCAAAAGCGACCGGATAGACAAGCTGAGAAACAGCCGGTCACTGACCCAACCAAGAAGTGGACGTGCTATATATGCAATGGTTCTCACAAGTGGTATCAATGTCCACAACGATCTGCCGTTAACGCTGTCGCAGCCCAGATGAGGGGCGAAGCTGGACCGTCGGGTACAAACAAAGATGAGCCTTAGGCCAACCAATTGCGAGTGTTGGCCACACTTCGGCAGGACAAGTCGGGTAAGAACAAGCTCATGTACATTTCTTGTCTCGTAGAAAAACTGCCCACTATGGCGATGGTGGACTCGGGAGCAACGCACAATTTCATGTCTCTCGAGATGGCAAAGAAGGCTGGTCTTGCGTTGCTCAACCGACCTGCCACCATCAAATTAGCAAATGCCGCGTCCCTGCATGTGGAAGGTAACGTTAAGGTCAACGTAAAGATCGGTCATTGGGAAGGCTCGGTGACATTTATCATTGCTCCACTCGACTTTGAAGTCATTCTTGCGAACGAATTCTTGTTGGATGCAAAGGCCATAACGATACCCTTCCTGAGCGGCATGATGATAGCTGACGAGGCACAGCCGGGCTTCATCCAGGTTACTTTCCAATATGGTGAGACAAAGAACGGACCAAGGTGTTCGGCTATACAGCTCAAGCGTGGGCTTGGCCGCGGAGAGCAAACTTTCCTGACTGTTGTGCGCGAGAATGAATCTGCAACTCCGCACGTCCCGCCAGTTGAAATTCAGGCTATTCTTGAGAAGTTCGAAGATGTCATGCCCAACGAACTGCCTAAAGAACTCCCACCGAGGAGTCCCACTGATCACCGAATTGAGTTGGAGCCTGGAACGAGACCTCCAGCGCAGGCGCCTTATCGCATGAATCCAGCTGAACTGGAAGAATTGCGGCGCCAACTCGATGAGCTATTGGATGCGGGCCTAGTCAGACCCTCGAAGGCACCCTTTGGCTCGCCGGTATTATTCCAACGCAAGAAGGATGGCTCATTGCGATTTCGTGTTGACTATCGGGCGCTCAACAAGGTGACGGTGAAAAACAAGTATCCGATCCCGAATGCATTAGACCTCTTCGACAAGTTAGCCAAGGGGAGGTACTTCTCAAAGTTGGATCTACGATCGGGATATTGGCAAGTTCGGATTGCTGAAGGGGATAAGGCAAAGACCACGTGCGTGACAAGGTACGGGTCATATGAATTTTGGTGATGCCTTTCGGGTTAACTAATGCCCCTGCTACATTTTGCAATTTGATGAATGATGTTCTGTATGAGTTTTTGGACAAGTGTGGTCGTCTACCTTGATGACATCGTCGTGTATTCGGCGAGTTTGGAGGATCATGCGAAGCACCTCAAGCTCGTGCTAGATCCTTGAGGAAAAATCGACTCTACGTCAAAAGGGAGAAATGTGAGTTCGGTAGCACCAGGATCAATTTCTTAGGCACATGATCGAAAATGGCCAGATCGAGATGGATAAGGCCAAGGTTCGAGCTGTGATGGAATGGCCACGACCAAGCACCGTTACGGAGCTGCGGTCCTTCCTGGGTGTTGCGAACTACTATCGACGCTTCATCAAGGGGTATTCAAAGATTGCTTTGCCCCTGACGGACCTTTTGAAGAAGGATATGAAGTGGGATTGGGGTCGTAGTTTCGAAGAAGCCTTTGAACGACTCAAAGCTGCGTTGGCCAGCGAACCCGTCCTAAAGCTGCCTGACTTTGAGCAGCCATTCGAAGTCCACACTGATGCGTCTGGCAAGGCGCTTGGCGGTGTACTTGTGCAAGGGAGACACCCCATCGCTTACGAAAGTCAAAAGCTCAAAGATGCCGAAACGCGCTATAGCACGCACGAGCAAGAGATGACCACGGTGATTCACTGCCTCGAAGCGTGGCGCCACTATCTACTCGGTTCAAAATTTGTGATTGTCACCGACAATGTGGCAAACACTTACTTCAAAACCCAGAAGAAGCTCACCCCGAAACAAGCACGATGGCAAGAGTTTCTTTGGGAGTTCAATTTCGACTGGGTTCATCGGCCTGGGCGGCAGAATAAAGTTGCTGATGCACTAAGCCGCCAGCCTCACCTCAACATGTTGGCCGTCATAAGCAAAGTCGCGAGCAGCTTTGCAAGCCGCATCCGATGCGAAGGTGAGAACGATCCGACTTACATGAAGCTCAAGGATCAGGTTAAAGAAGGACTTCTGAAACGCTACTGGCTTGAAGATGGGCTGTTGGTCACGCATGGCAAACGGTTCTATGTACCTGCCCGGAGACTTCGGAATGAGCTCTTGAAAGAGCACCATGAGCCGCAGTGGGCTGGTCACCCAGGAGTTAGGCGCATGATGACCCTAATTTCTCACAAGTTCTATTGGCCAAAGCTCGAGCAGGATGTTGAGGCCTTTGTTCGTACTTGCAACATTTGCCAGCGAGACAAGCCCGAGCGTACAAAGCCAGCAGGTTTGTTACAGCCGTTACCTATTCCGGCTAGCCCATGGCGTTCCATTTCTATGGACTTCATTGTTGGGTTGCCAAGGAGCGAAGGAAATAATTCCATCTTAATCGTGGTGGATTGATTCTCCAAAATGGCTTGTCCGGTTCAGTGCAATGCTGAAGTTGCTGCGGACTTGTTCTTCCGAAATGTGGTGAAGTACTTTGGGATGCCGAAAGAAATCATCAGTGATCGAGACGTAAGGTTCACAAGCCGATTCTGGACGATTCTGTTTCGGAGGCTTGGTACAAAACTATTTCTTCCGGATATCACCCACAGACGGATGGACAGACCGAGCGAGTCAATCAACTCCTTGAGGAGTATCTTCGGCATTATATCTCGGCCAGCCAACACAACTGGACGAGCCTACTTGACCCGGTGCAAATTTGCTACAATCTCCATAAATCAACAGCAACGGAAAAGAGTCCATTCGAGGTAGTTTACGGTTTCCAACCTTTAACACCTCAAAATCTTTCTATGTGGAAAGCTGCAGGAGATTGTCCACCAGCGTACAAGTTTGCTCGGGGGCGACAATTGTTGTGGGCTGAAGCTCGAGATAGCCTTGCCAAAGCTGGTAGGCGTATGAAGAAGTATTACGACCAAGGACACCGGGCGGTAACCTCTGATGTGGGAGACAAAGTTTGGGTAAAACTGTCGCCTCAAATGAAGGCTAAGTGGAAGCTCAATCGCTCGCATGGAGCTTGATGCCAAAGTACGATGGGCCTTTCGAGATCGTGAATCGAGTCGGCCAAGTGGCATACAAGTTGTTGCTTCCACCAAAGTATCGAATCCACCCAGTGTTCCATGTAAGCTTCTTGACGAAATTCCATGAAAACCAGCTCCCATGATCGTCGACGAGGGCGTCGCTGATTCAGGCGGGGGAGAACTGTTATGTAGTTGACGGATCTTGACCGTTGACCTCGGTCAACGGCGACCGAGCAGTACTCGGTTGGGCTCGTGGTGCGTAGACCCCGAGATATGTTCGGCAAAAATGATCTGCCGGGCAGTGGCCAGATGGGTAGGTCTGGCCACACACGAACTTGACCCATGAGGTGGCCGAAAGGCAGATGGGCAGTTCGCTCGAACATGAGCATATCCGCGACACTAGACGAATATAGCCTTCGCGCAAATAGCTTGTGGAAAGCGCCGGCTCGATGGACTTGAGTGGGCATTCGGCGAAGGACGCGCGCAGCCGTGTCGAATATGCGGGGCACAATGTGTGCACTGTAGGCCAACACGCTCGCGGGGACTTGTGCCTGATTGCGGAACAAGCCAGCACACGAATGTGGGAGCCTGGCGGAAGCTACTTGCACGCGTGCCGATGTGGTCAGCGACATTGCTCGCAGCATGATGGCATCGGACAGGCTCGCATGGCACAAAGGCTTTAGACAGACTGGCATGGCTTGTGCATGGGCCAGGCTGGCAGCACATGGGCGGAAGATTGCCTAGCTGGCACAGCAAGGGCAAAAGATGACTTTAACAGGCTGGCATCACATGGCTAGTTAATGATCCAACCAAGCACATGGGCAAAAGTGCCTTGTCCCACCAAGAACATGGGCGAAAGTACCTTTGTCCCACCAAGCATGGGCGAGATTCCTTGTGTCCAAGCCATCTCAAGCACATGGCCATGGGTCCAAGCCAACACCTCACATGGGCGAGATTCCATCAAGGCACATGGGAGGATGGCTTGGCCAAGTCTATAAAAGGCCTTAGAATGCATTTTGCCAAGGATAGAGAGAAAATTGTGTAAACGTGTAATACTTTCGATAGCTTAAGGTTGTAGCTTCGATTGTTGGCGAGTGTTCATATAAGTTAGGCGAGTTTGTAAACGAGCGGCTTATTTGTGCGAGTTTTTCAAGCTCGTACCGGGTTTTTCCCCCACTCTGAGTTTGGAGTGGGTTTTCCAGTAAATCTTGTGTTATCTGTCTTATTCGTTTCTTGTTGGTGTGAGATCGAGTGAGATAAACACGAGAGCTTTAAGTCCGAGGCCAAAGGCCAAGACGTTGGGTTTGGGGTGAGCGAAACGATCTCTTGACGCTTATTTCCGCACGCAAACATAAAAGAGTGAAAGGCTGAGTAGCAAGGCTTTGGGCCGAGCCAAGCTATTGCCGGTTCTCGAACCTCGACTTAGACGCGAAAAATTCTAAGTTAAAAAAGGGTCGTGACAGATTCAAATGAATAATGAAATTTGTTTGATTGAATTGTTGGATTGTATTCTTTGACGATCGTTGAATTTATTTATTGGAAATAGAGAGAAGAAAAAATATATATATTTAAAAAACATAGTATAGGCGACGGTTGTTTTTAACAACCGTCACTAATAACGTAGTATGGGCGACGATTGTTTTCACTAATAACGTAGTATAGGCGACGGTTGTTACGTAGCCTATAGTCATATATTGGCGACGGTATATATGGGTGCCGGGGCTCTTGGCGTCGCCGAGAAACCGTTGCCTATGACAAATAACAACCGTCGCCAATTCCCCCTTTTGTAGTACTGGCTCCAAAACACCTGAAACATTTTAACAAAATTTAAAAGGAAGGCCTTTCGACAAATAGCAAAATACCAATAAGTATTCAATAAGTTCCGGACAAGCTCAAACGTGAAAAATAAAAAATACAAATCAATTGTCTAATCATCCTCCTCCTCATCGACGCCTACATAATTATTTTTCAAACTCATCATCGAGGAGCATATCCCTCTTCGTCTTCCTCTTCATGGGATTTAGGCTTGTCAATGGGGCGGGAATTCCCCGTCCCCGCGGGAATCCGCCCCGAACGGGGCGGGGAATCCCCGAATTTTAATCCCCGCGGGGCGGGGATGGGTAATTTTTTGTCCCCGTAGGCGGGGAGGGGGATCATAGTCCTCACCCCGTTCCCCGCCATTAATATTATTTAAATAAAATATGTTATAGCTTAAATTAATAACTAAATAATACTTTTTAGACATAGTTTATATTATTATAGTTTAAAAAATATAATTTTTACAAATTTTTTGATATTATAATATAAATAAAATTTAATATATAATATAAATAATGTATTCAATTTATATTATAATGAAAATATAATATTTTTAGAAAAATTCGTGGGGACGGGGAATCCCCGCGGGGGCGGGGACCCGACGGGGATAGGGATGGGGACGATTTTTTCCCCGTTTAGTTCGCGGGGACGGGGATGAGAATTCCCCGTCGACATGGGAACGGGGATGGAAACCTAATCCCCGCCCCCACCCTGCCCCGTTCCGTTGACATCCCTAATGGGATTCCTCATCTACATAATTATTTTTCAAACTCATCATCGAGGAGCATATCCCTCTTCGTCTTCCTCTTCATGAGATTCCTCATCTTTATCTTCAAACTCCACTTCATCTGACAGCGTTCTTGCCTTTCCTTCTTCTGAGACTCATTTCTTCGGGGTTACTCGAACCACCACTCATTTGCTCCTTTTTACCTCGCTTCAGGGATCGGCTAAAATGTATACTAGGCAAGCAGCCATATCCGAGTATTGTCAATAGTCGTCACCACGCTTAACATCGTCATTGAGGCATGTCTCAAAAATACATATTTGTTAACGAGATGTAAAGAAAATGAGAAATGAATAGTGAGATGAATTTTCCTTTTCCTTCTCGCTACTGTTACTATTAAAACGTATAAAAGAAAATAGTTACAATATCAAGTCATCAACATATATAATGATGCACAGGAGACGGAATATTCCCATCCCTGATATTCGATCCAACTCGGTTGGAATTACAACGTACAAACTCCACCAGCAATACACACCTGCTAAAAAGCTGAACTACACTTTTCTCTGCTACATAATTAATACCCAACTCTCCATGAAAACATGATTACAAACTCATAGATATGCAGATTTATTGCACAAGATGAACCAAAGTAACTACAGCTAGAAAAAGAAAAAAAAAAAAGAAATTCAAAAGGAAGGGAATACCGTATTGGGTGTGAAGTCGATTCTCGATAATTCCCCGATTCCCCTTCTATTTTCATAATGCGGCCGTCTTTATGGATTTGTGACCCTTAATGAAATTTGCATTCCTCACAAGTCCACTGCAACCTACATAAATAGTTACTCATTTGCAACACCACCAGCTTAATTGATATATTTAGGAGAAGTGAATTTCTTTCTCAATCATCCAAGTAAATACTTACTCTGTTATAGGCTTCAAAAATTCGAGTTCTTGTGGCACCGTACCATAAGCCTCAGGCATCAGGGAAACCATACGATGGAGATCTCCGAGCTTATTGCTTATAGACTATATTCAACTTTTTTCTTTAACCAACTGAAAACGCTTGACATATTAAGTTGAACCCTATCTTTGATCGACCTCTTTGCACTTTGTGCATATTCGATATCTATGGTGCGATAGGCCAGAGGCAGCAAGTACATTGCTGGGTGAAGTCTTCTGCACAAAACATTCATTGGAGCGAAATTCAGCATGTGAATGAGAAAGAATAGCCTGTTATGAACCGATTCTATATCAAAGTCTGTTAAGTACTATATTTCGGTTAGTTAAAAAATGGAACATTTCATGTAAGCATCTGGCATGCATGTATGCTCGAATATTGTAAAACGTACTCTTCAAGATATTCATTTGAATCAAACCCGTCCCAGAAACTCTGGATTGGAACATTCTCTCGTTTCTTATCTCTACCGAACGTCTCAATGTACCAGCCTCCTATGTCATGCAGAGCACTGCGAGGTTCAAACAGCCAAAACCTGACATTTTGACGGGTAGATATTTAAGGAATGCTTTGGTAAGAGTAGAAAATTGTTAATAGTCGTATTAAAATAACTATAGAAGGACGTCATTATTGTAAATTAGATTTAGCAGTTTACTTGCTCGGGGGCAAACGAGCTCGAGTGCATCTGCACTCACAAATTGAAGCCTTTTCTCCCAACCGAAACCAGTGCAGATGTTTTACCTGGATGGAATACATGTCCAAATTACACAAGATATAATTAATGAATGGAACGTGACAGAGATGATGATGTACGGCAAAGAATGAAAAGATTTTTATGCTGAGCATTGATGACTTTCTCCTTATCATGCTTAATTAACAAGTTATAATAGGACAATCTAGACATAGAAGTCCACAAATAAGTCCAAGCACATCATATTTCCCAAATTAAATTGCAAATCAGGCATATCCTCCAACAAGAAGATAAAAATACGACCAAGAAACGAAAGTAAGTATTAAAGAGGATATTGAACATACCAGCAAAGTCCTATGCTTCATAATCATATGGGTTTTCACACCGGCATTGTTGTACACATAGCATGTCCCTTCCTCTGATGTGGTCCCCAAACCTTTGACAACCCCTAGTGGAATTGCACTGTGTTCTTCACCTGGAATAAGATGAACATGTATTTCATCTTCACCACCCTGCTCTGCATTACCTTTCGGTGGAGTTCTTCTTGCAACTGCTATAACTCTACCAGATACGTGGAGTGCTAGATCTCTATATGCATCTGAGGATTTATAATCAATGCTTGTTGGTTGCCTCTTGAGTTCTTTAACCCCGAGTTCATTAGACCAAATATCTTCACTAATGTTCTCAGTTGTTTTGATCGAATCCAAAGCAGAGGACGTTAAGTTTTTGGCAGGGGCTTGTGAAGACAACGCACCATACCTATTACACAAGCATACCATACCAAAGAGGTCTCGACCAGAAACTAGGTGAAGCACTTCTGAAGTTGAATCCATAGACCTCTCCTCAGCTTCGAAGCGATCGGGAAGCAGATCCTTAGATTCAACATTGGGCCCATAATATGCAGCGTGTAGAGCCGAATAAAAATCCCTTTCGAGGATATCAAAATAGCCCGATCCAGATGTAACTCTTCTCTCGGATAGAATGTCTTTAACAGTGTACCTGTACCATTTCAACCATTCTACGACTTCCATATGCTTGGAAGGGTGTACGAAAGTGTTGTAATTGAATACAATGGTTTCGCGCAGCGTGTCTTTCTTGATGATGGTTCTTTGTGTAAAAATGTGACGATCATAATGAGCTCTCTTGGTAGAGTCTGATATGATCTGAACTCCATGATATTACACAACGTTAATACATTTTTTTTTTGTTTCAGAAACACATTAACGTTTATGTCTGAAAATTAGGCGATTCATAGAAATTTTTATATAACGGCACTTGATAGAATTAGCATAATCACTACAACCCCACCAGATCTGTTATAACAAGGGATTGTAATTAAGCAGATGCCCTCAAGCTTCTACATACATCCTTGGTGTTTTGCAATCAAAATCATGTCTTGACTTAATTCTTCACTCGGTCGATTCAAATTCAAAAACCAAGACGGTTGCAGGCATGAATTTTCAATTTAGAAGTAGTCTAGCTAGAAGTAAAAATACAGTCTTACTACTAACAATTGCGCCCCAAACTAGAACACTTGAACTCATATGCACGCGAAATTCAAAATTCAGCGGAATAACTTCACGCAGGTCCAATTCAGCCTATTCATGTATCAATTCGAAGAAAGTGGAGAAAAGAAAGAGTAAGGTGCTTCACCTCATAAGCAGCAAGTATTTGAATGAACTTCTTCGAAGAATCAAACCGAGACTGAGCTAAATCAGGATGTGTTTCCTTGGCTAATTTACGAAAAGAAGACTTAATTTCGTCGAACGAGCTGTTATGCGACACTCCAAGGATTTCGTAGGCATTCAGTCCCGCGGATTCTTCAGGAATTGTGTACTCGGCTTGAGAGCTCAACATACGCATAACACGGCGGAGACGGTGATCCGACGGAAGAGGAGGTGGAACAGAAGTGATCGAACGGCGAAGAAGACGATGGAGATCGCGGAAATTAGCCATATCGGAATTTCGAACGCGTGGGTTGCACGTATAACTTGTGGTGAGTGGCGATGGCGTACGGACGCCTCAAATCCTCGGTGCATTTTTTGTACGAAAATTACCAACTCAACAAAAAAAACTTAGTAATTTAATAAAGGGACCTTTACAATTCAGCCCCCATTCAACTTTAAAAATCGTAAAAATCGTGTTCAGCCCCTGTCAGAAAAAGCAATTAGTTTTAAGGACCCGATTTTTCATACCACTTCATCGGTCTGTGGTACCATTTTTTGTTCTGTAGTACCACTTCTTTGTTCCGCAGTACCACATAATTGTTCTGCAATACCACTTCTTTTGTTCTGCAGTACCACTTCATTTTTACCGCAGAAAAATGAAGTGGTACTGCAGAACAATTAAGTCGTACTGCAGAGCAATTATGTGGTACTGCATAACAAAGAAGTGGTACTACATAACAAAGAAGTGGTACCACAGACCGATGAAGTGGTATGAAAAACTGGGTCCTTAAAACTAATTGCTTTTTCTGACAAGGGCTGAACACGATTTTTAAACATGAACAGGGGCTGAATCATAATATACTCTTTAATAAAACTTGTAAATTTAATACTCTGTCAGCATTTTTTATATGTAGTTACCTAACAGAATAAATTTATTGCACATAGGTAAACGATCCCGCTGCAGGTACGCCGTATTAGCACATTTAGGTACCCTATAACAACGTATTGAGGTACGTAATACATTTAGAAAATGGTACGCCATATTAGCACATTTAGGTACCATATAGAAACCGTATAGGGTACAGTATAAAGGTGTGCCATGGTACGCTATGCACACATGGCAACGTACGGTCTTTACACCTAAACTGGTACAAACAGTAAGTCTGCTACCTATCTGTAAAAATTTCTGACATAGGTACTGATTTGTAAGTTTTTATGCAACTATGTATTATGTATAGATTACACGAAAAAGAATTAGATTTTTCTAGTCTAAGCGAAGTTTACAATTAAGTTTACAATCAGTCCCGTCAGTGTTTTTTTATATGGCCTTATTAGTTTCAGGCCTCATTAGCAATTCTGACTAGAATTCAGGCCCCATTAATGTTTGAATTAAAGAGAATAACACAATTTAAGTTTTCATTAGAGTTCAGGCTCCAAATATTGTTAAAAGAGATATTTGACCTTTTCAATATGCAAATATTACAAGCATTTGTCATAGTTTGGTATCGAATCTTTTGGTACCGAATCTTTTAAAATTAATACCAAATAAGAAAAAGTAAAATATCACGTACCAGTTTGGTTAACGCTTCTTATGGTAATTATACCACTTTACGCCTTTTTGGTACCAAATTGTTTGAAATAAATACCACATGAGAATAAGTAATATGTCGTACTGGTTAACGGTTCATATGGTAATTATACCACTTTATTCCTAGTACCACATCTTTTAAAACTAATACCAAATGAGAATAAATCTCGTACCAGTTGGTTAACGCTTCTTATGGTAATTGTACCACTTTACACCTTTTCTGTACCGAATCTTTGAAATAAATAACACAGGAGAATAAGTACTATCTCGTAATATGGTTCATAAGGTAATTATAACACTTTACTCCTTTCTAGTACCACATCTTTAAAATTAATACCAAATGAGAATAAATCTCGTACCAGTTTGGTTAACGCTTCTTATGGTAATTATACCACTTTACGCCTTTTCGGCACCACATCTTCTAAATGAATACCAAATGAGAATAAATCTCGTACCAGTTTAGTTAACCCTTCTTATGGTAATTATACCACATTACGCCTTTTTCGTACCGAATCTTTTGAAATAAACACCACATGAGAATAAGTAATAAGGGTATTTTCGTCACACCATATTTTTGGGTCCTTTACTCTAACTTTTACATAATCTAGGTCCTTTAGACTTATTCTTATACTGACAAGGCCTGAAATCAGTTTTAAAACAGTTATGGGGCCTGAAACGTGATTGCCACTTTTTATATGTAGGTAGGTACCTGATAGAATAAAATTTTTCCACATACACGTTTGACTGAATTACATCATATTAGAAATTTAGATAGCATAGGAAAATTATTTTGTTACTGTAGGAGCTAAGCAAATAAAACATGAACGAGGCTGGGCAAGCAACACGCTATGCTGAAGTGAAAACGCTCTGATATGCTTATGGTTTGTTTTGTTGGTAAAAGCGTGCGTTCAAGGTTGAAAGCTTTGAGTTTCTTGACCATTCACCAATGAAGATGTTGTTTGGTAGCAGCAATTCTGTAAGTTGAAGTATGAAAGGCAGTTTCGTACCAGGTGAAGAACGTGGCTATAAACTGAAGCTTATACGGAAGTTCTTTCTTACCGGTTGAAGCAGTGAGTTTTGAGTGTGTGTAACTTCTTACAGAAGTGATCATCTCAAGAAGTTGTAAGCACGAAATCTGTAGATATCCTGTCTACTGTAATCACCCAAAAAGCAATAAAGAATCATCTCTTGAGGCCCCGTGGACGTAGGTTTTATTTAACCAAACCACGTATATCGTTGTGTCATTTCCTGTTTTATTTCTGAATTTTTCGTTCGTTAAAACTATATACACAAATGGTTGATACAATCTGCATCTGAAAAGAAATCAAAGATAGCCGAATTCCCAACAATTGGTGCGATGAGGCACTCAAAGGGGAAAAGGAAATGTAATTAACCATGCCAGAAGCTGAAAAGAAGTCAATGATTGAAAGAGCTTATAGCGTAATGATTCTCAGCCTGGGAGATTCTGTGCTGCAGAAAGTTTCTAATGGAGAAAACTGCAGCCGCGATCTGGATGAAGCTTGAAGCACTTTATATGACCAAGACGTTGGTAAACAGGTTGTATCTTAAGCAAGCTTTGTATTCGTTTAGAGTTCAAGATGATAAACCTCTCGACGATCAAGTAGATATGTTTAATAAACCGGTAATTTATCTAGCAAACATTGACGTTGGTATTGAAGACGAAAATCCAGCACTTACGTTGTTATGTGACAAAGAGCTATTCTAACTTCAAGGAAGCAGTACTCTATGGAAGAGAAGATCTTAATTTGAATTATGTGCAATCTGCTCTGAATTCAAGACAGATAAATCAAAGAAAGAATGGCAACACCATGCTGTAAACGAGAGCCTAAGTGTGAGAGGGAGATTTGTGATAAGAGAGGGGCAAAATAGTGAAGAAAAAGGATAGGTCCAAGTCCAAGTCTAAATTCCGAATTAAATGCTATCACTGCCATGAAGAATGTCATATGGAAGATAATGTCCACAAAGGACCAAAGGCACAACAAGTAAAACTCAAGCAATTTTTTAGGCTTCTATCATCTCTGATGGTTATGAGTCGGCGGAGGTTTTAGCAGTTTTAAATTGTGACAGTGGGAAAGAATGGATCCTCGACATAGGCTAACATTCCATATCACATGCAACGGAGAATGGTAAGAGGGTGTCCAAGAGATAAATGGAGGGATAGTTTGACTTGGAAATGACGCGCCCTGTAAGGTTCTTGGAACAGCTTCTGTACATCTGAGCCTTCATAATAGCTGTGAGAAAATTATAAAAAATGTAAGATTCATGCCCGAGATGAAAATGAATCTAGTTTCTGTCGGAACCTTGGATGATCTCGGGTTTACAACAAAGATAGAAGCAGCAAAAGTCAGAATTTTCAAGGGGTCTTTGCTGGTTATGAGAGGATAAAAAAATGGTATTTACATTCTTGAGGGTAGCACAGTCGTAGGATCTGCATCACAAGTTAGCAGGTGTGTATCTAAGTCTGAGCTATGGCACGAAAGGCTAGGACACGTTAGCGAAAAGTACTTCAAGAGCTGGCCAAACAGGGACTATTCGAAGGAGAAAAACTACAAGAACTAGATTTCTGTGAGGTTTGCATTCTTGGTAAATCCATTCTGTTAAGTTTGGCTCGGATAAACATATAGTTCTAAAGTTTCTCTAGAGTATGTACACTCTGATCTCTGTGGTTCGTCGAAGGTGGAATCGCATGTGGGACAAAGATGTCAATCATTGATGATTACAGCAAAGTTTGGGTGACGATCCTGAAATCAAGTCTGAGGCGTTTAAAAGCTTTAGAACTTGGAAGAATCTTGATGAAACTCATGCGGGAAAGAAACTGAAAACACTCAGGACTGATAATGGATTAGAGTTTTTGTTCAAAAGAATTCGATAGCTACTGCAACAGAGATGGAATTGCAAGGCACAAGACAGTCCCAAACTTACCTCAACAGAATGGTCTTGCGGAGCGCTTTAGTTGAATTCCGCTGGAAAGAACTCGGTGCACGATGTTTGTGCTAAACTTCCTAAAGTTTTCCGGGCTGAGGCTGTAACTATTGTTGCATATCTTGTTAACAGGTGCCCTTCATCAGCCATAAAAATGAAAGTACCACAAGAGATGCGGACAGAGGCTAAACGAAGTCTGAAACACTTGAAGATCTTTGGTTGTATGGCTTATGCACATTTCAAACAGGGAAACTCAAGCCCAGAGCTGTGAAATGCATCTTTGTAGGATATCTAGATGGAGTTAAGAGTTATAAATTGTGGTGTTTCGAAAAAGGAATGAAAGGTGCATGTCATGGCTGGAAGTAACTCTGGTTCTGCAACCTCATGAATTGATTAAGGCATGAATATAATTCATGGAAATTCAGATAGATATTATCTTGAGGTGGAGAAGACGAATACAAGAGCTACATGTGAACCTGAAATTCACTCAATAGATGTCTGAACTGGTGGTGAAAATTCTGATACGGCCTCTCCAAGTGGTGCTGAAAATTCAGATGAAATGAACTCTCCGGCTACTTGCTAGGCACGTTAGGGAAAGGAGAAATATCAGACCGCCTGAAGATATGGTTTTGCATATTATATAGGCTATGCAATGGCTGTAGCTGAAGAAGTAGATGCATGAACCAACCTTATTTGCTGAAGCAGTAAATGGAATGGAATGTCAGAAGTGGAGAGAGACCATGGATGATGAAATGAAGTCCCTACTGAAGAATGAGACATGGGAACTTGTCAAAAGCCTGAGAATCAGCGGATCTTAAGCTGCAAATTGATATGTAAGAAGAAACATGAAGCTAGTAAAGAAAATTCGATTTGGTTCAAGGCAAGGCTTGTAACAAAAGGTTTACTCAACATGAAGGAGTAGATTACAGTGAAATTTTCGCTCACGACAGAACTATTAGGCTCATACTATCTCTCGTGGCCAAACATGACCTTGATTAGAGCAAATGGACGTTAAAATGGCTTTTCTCTACGGCGAACTCGAAGAATAGCTTTTTACGTCATAACCACAAGGTTCTGAAGTTCAAGAAAAGAGGGATCATGTGTGCTTTTTGAAGAGATCATTATATGGTCTTAAACAATCTCTGCGGCAGTGGAATAAGAGATCGATCAATTCATGATAAAGCACGGGTTCACTCGATGTAATCATGATTCTTGTATCTACTTCAGATAATACTCAAAAGAGCAGCGCATGTTCTTGCCTCTATACGTTGATGCTATACTGATTGCTCGTAAAAATAGAGGTGAAAATCAGTAGATTTAAGTCTCTTCTTAACTCTGAGTTTGAAATAAAAAACCTTGGGGGTGCAAGTAAGATTCTTGGAATGTAGATCAGTAGAAGTCGAGCTGTTGGAGCACTAAGTTTATCTCAGACATATTATCTGATGAAGTTGCTGAACCATTTTGAAATGAGTAACGCTAAGACCGTACCCACACCTATAGCTCCCTATTTCAAGTTAGCTTCGACATCTGAAGATGAACAGAAGTATTTGGATCAGATACCTTATGCAAATGCGGTGGGATCACTCATGTATGCTATGGCGTGCACTCGGCCTGATTTGGCTTATTCTATCATTCTTGTGAGTAGTTTTATGGCTAAACCACGTAGGGAACATTGGAATGCATTGAAATGGGTACTCAAATATGTTAATGCGTCTGTGAGAGGAGGTCTGAATTTCGGTTTAGGGAAGAAAATAGAACCAGCTATTGTAGGTTTTGTTGATTCGGACTTTGTCGGCTGTCTCGATCCCAGAAAGTCTCTTACAGGCCACGTGTTCACTTATTTTGGTACTGCACTAAGTTGGAAGGTGAGTTTACAGAAGATTGTGGCATTATCAACAACAGAAGCTGTGTTTATTGCACAAACGGACGTGATCAAAGAAGCGAGGCTTAAGGGACTGGTAAATGAATTGAGGCTGAAGTAGAATATGTAGATGATTTCTGCGACAATCAAGGTGCGGTGTTGCTGTCTAAAACAATGTCCTCCATGAGAGAACCAAGCACGTTGACTTAAAGCTTCATTTTATTTGTGACATCATTGAAAAGGGAACTGTTTCGGTAAAGAAGATCCGAGGAGAATCCCGCTGATATGATTACTAAACCGCTTCCAGGTAAGAAGTTTCAACTTTGTATGGAAGTTATTTGTTGCATAAACACTTGAGAGTGTTGGTTGGGTCGAAAAATGATGATTTCTAGATAGTTTCGTGGTGACCTATAACACTAAAGTATTGATGAATGTGTAGCTGAATAATGTGTGTGACTAGCTTGATTTTGATCAGTAGAAATTGAGTAAGAATGCTAGAGAAGTCGAGTGGCTTAAGTATTCATGTGTTGATTTACTTAAGGTGGAGATTTGTAGGAGCTAAGCAAAGAAACATGAACGAGGCTGGACAAGAAACAAGCTATGCTGAAGTGAAAAGGCTCTGATATGCTTACGGTTTGTTTTGCTGGTGAAAGCGTGGCGTTCAAGGTTGAAATCATTGAGTCTGTTTCTTGACCATTCACAAATGAAGAAGATACTGTTGGCAGCAGCAATTCTGTATGTTGAAGTATGAAAGGTAGTTTCGTACCAGCTGAAGAACGTGGCCGTAAACTGATGCTTATACGGAAGTTCTTTCTTACCAGTTGAAGCAGTGAGTTTTGAGTGTGTGTAACTTCTTACAGAGCGATCATCTCAAGAAGTTGTAACCACGAAATCTGTAGATCTCATTCCTGACTACTACAATCACCGGAAAAGCAATAAAGAAATCATATTTTGAGGTCCCGTGGACGTAGGTTTTTATTGAACCGTGTCATTTCCTGTTTTATTTATGAAGTTTTCGTCCATTAAAACCATATACACAAACGTTTGATACAATCTACATCTGAAAAGAAATAAATGATGGCCGAATTCCCAACAATTACATACCACATTGAAAACAGGTATTGCTACAGAGATATCACACAACATATTTGATACCACATAAACATGTGACATGATACATAATATATGTATAAAAAGATATGTAAATGATGGAAAAATTGTACTAATAACCAAACGAACAATTATGTGTAATTTTAAACTTTATTCTACTTGGTATCTATATATAAATTTTTCTCACAGGGTACCGAAATGAAATTTTTACATTCTTCTGGGTACACCTATTTTTTAGACACTCCCTTCATCATCTCATCTAATTATCCATTGAGATAATAAATCACTTGATTATCTCATCTAATTATCCATTGAAATAGTAAACCCCTTGATTATCTCCTCTAATTATCTTATATAAATTTGGTTGATTATTTCCTATTTACTTGCCTTTGATCATAGGAGCTACTCTTTATAAGTATGATGTACTACATTCATCGTTATCATATATGAAATAATATCCTTGCATTTTACATGATATCAGAGCATCAACTCGTCATCTGAAATATCTTGTATTCTACTCGATCCTCGTCGTACAACATCTCGTCTCTATTAAACTTTCAACCATGATGGAACCGAAAAATCTTTAAATAATGATACTTTTTTATGTGGGCCTCTCCCACATCAAAGAATTGATAAGGTTCGGGAAGTTTATATTGCGGTAGGTTTAATATTTCAAAGTTATGGGACGTGCGTTGGGTGCTTAAAGGACGTGAAAAGGGACGTAAATGAAAAATGCACAAGATATACGTGGTTCAGACCTTGTAAGGTCCTACGTCTACGGCGCTCCAAAAAACCCTTTTTCACTATTTCAGGATATATTAGACACTGAAGTCACTCGTTTCTGCCTAAAATATACTAAGTATTATAAAGAAAGCATTCGTATGATAAAATGAGAGAATTATGAGCTACTCTTCGAATTTTTCATGATGATCCTGTGAAACAGCCAAGTGATGCTTTTAATAGGAGCTTCATGAGGCTAGGAGAGGCAACGTCCCGGATTTCCTGGAATGACTGCCTGGTATGATGTACAGTGACAGACAACTCTGTCAGGACAACTTTTGTACAGTAGTCACATCCTGGGCAGCGGCTACAGTGGCGCAGCCCATTCTTCACTCGACACGTGTTTTCCCGCCCACTTTGTTCTTTGCACAGTCTCTTTATTAATTAATGCGCCCAGAGACTTCGTTATATCCAAGGGTCACTAGTCGTCCTCCGAGGTCGTCACAGCTCCCGATATATATTAGCATATTTGGTTTTACTGGGCCTTTCCTATTGGGCTTATTTTTCTTTTCTATTTCTTTAGCCCACCTATTTTCTGGACCGTATCAACCACTCCCCTATAGAGTAAAAATTAATAGAGAGGTGGGCTTACCTCAGGTCCCGCAAGCTCCCCTCAATAAGCTTTTGTTCCCGGGGAATCGCGCTTCTTTTCGAAAGAGCAACAGTCACTTCTGTCGTACTTAACTTCTTGGGAATCATTGGCTTTTATTAACGATTAGCTAGCCCTTCTCCCTTCGTCATTTCATGTGTATTCAAAAGTGCGATTTATTTGATAAGGTACTTTTCATTTCCTTACTTACTTTCTTTTTCATCTCGCCATTTTCCTCATTTCGCCATGGCTTCTTCTCCGTCTGACTCCGCCAATCACTCCCTAGCCTCTGCGAACCTCTTAGATTCCGAATCTTCCACCACTCTCCCATCATCAAAGCCTCCCATCCCCAAATCTAAGCCTCGTCTTAAGCAATCGTTCGTCAAAACATCGGCGTACCACCCGAGTATGCGCTCAGCGACTTCTGCCGGTCCGTCTGAGGCCTCCGGCAGTTCGATGCCTGTCAGTTCGCCCGCCAAGTCCGACGAGTTGGTCATCCTCTCTGATCTTCCAGCACCCTCTGTTCCTAGGGTTAGGTAGCCACCGAATGTGCCCGACTCTTCGATGCCAGGAACAAGTAAGTTCGGCGCTTCCTCTTGCTCCCACGCTGATATAGGCTCTCTTGTGGATGGTTTGTCTTTTGGGGTTTTTTCGGTGTGCTGCCCGCTGCTTCTCAAAGGGCGGATTGCCCTCCTCAACCCTTTCTCGCCTTTTGGGAGTCCCAAATTAGGGCTGACCTTCGATTTTCTGTTTCCCCCTTTTTCCCCTCTGTGTCTAGGGCTCTCGGAGTCCCCTTAATCAGTTCCAGCCTTCGGCCCATCGCTTGTTGTTTGCCTTTTCGTGGCTGTGACAGAGGCGGGTGGCGAACCTTCAGCCAATTTGGTATTGTCTCAGTTCTATGGGAAACCTTATGGTCCCTTCTTTTACCCGGCCACCATTTCTTATTCTCGGGGCAGTAGCACCCACTACTTTTTGAAGAACCATGGCGCCGAGAAGGACTAGCAGGGTCACTATTTTTAGTCAGATCTCCTGATGGTTCGTGGGATGTCCCAATGGATTGGGTGGAGAAGGTCATGGAATCCTGGGAGGTGCTCCTCGCGCAATGGTAGGGCTTTAGCCCTTTTGAACCAGCATGCTAGGCTTAAGGGGCTTTGAACCCCCTTCACTTGGTTAATCATCCCGGGGCCCTTCATCACTTTAGCTTTTCCTCTGTTTCTGACCTCTTTTCCTTTGAGGGTACTCTTCTTGTTTTGGCCTTTCTTTTTCCATTTGAGTTGTTTATAATTCGACTAACCTTTCTTTGTGTTTTGGCCAAGGTATGTCGACTCCATGGTACTCCCTTCTTGCCAAGCTCCAAAGGAGGCTCCTCACGTCACTCCAGGTGCGGAGTCTGCTGCTGCGGCTTCTACATTGCCTCAGGTTCCTCCATTCCGGGACATTCGCGAGGAAGTTCATATGGGTCCAGGGTTTGTTGAGGGAACACAGACAGCTGCTACGGTGGCGCCCAATTCTGGTACTAAAAGGAAAGCCACCTCCACCAAGGAACCCGGAAAAAGACAACGAAGAAAGCAGCCCGTGTTCCTTCAGGTGATGCGGCGGAGATATCTCGCCACGGAACTCAGGGGACCTCCGCTGGTGGCCCTAATCTTTCTGTGGATCAGCTGACCGGGGTCGAAAGAATGAGCTTGCTGGGCCGTTTCGTGTCGCTTGCTAATAAGGAGGTTATTCTTCAAGGCTCTCCGTCTGAGAACGCGGAGCAGATGGTCTATCACCTCCTCAAGGTGCCTTTTCTTGTCTGGCTGTTGTCTCTGACCGTTTTGTGATATTTTTCTTAAGTATTTTTCTATTCCTAGGTGGTGAATTATGCGTCTACCCAATCGTCCCTTGCTCTATCGATCCGTGACCTGGAATCGAACAATCAGTCCTTGCGGGATTAGTTGAAGCAGGCGCAACCTAGTCTGTCAGTTGCCAAGGCCGAGGCGATCGAGGAGGCTAAGGCAGTTTTTGAGGCCGAGAAAGGGAAGATGCTTGAGGAGCAGGCTACTTTACTGAGGCAGTTGGAGGGAGTTGAAGGACTCCTTTGGTAAGGAAAAGACCGAGTGGGACGCAGCGTTGGAGCGTAAGGTGAGGGTAGGTGTGGATTCCCTTCTGCAGGAGGCTAAAGATAGCGCCATACGCCTCTGCCAACAGCACCTCCTGTCTACTGGCGCTGGGAAGAAATTTCTGAGCGATTTGGTCGAGGATTGGCGCTAGGCATATCTGAAGGACCTGCTTTCTTTGAGGGACTTTGTTCCCCTGATGCAGTATTATTTTGAAGGAGGTCATAAAGCGGGTCTGGCAGGGGCTGAGGAGGTGGCCGCTCTGTAGGCGCTTCCTTTCCTTCGTGTTTCAAGGGAGATCCCAGGGCTGCAGAGAATACCGAGTTATGGGTTCCTGCCGCGGAGAAACATATGGAAGCTCTGGCCCATACCGACATCTCAGATCTCCCGGAAACTCCCTCGTATCGCCCTGCTCCTTGATCTTTTTCTTTTTCTGCTATGATGTAATGAACATCTTTTCCTGTTTTTTCGGACCTTCTAGGACTTGTGTTGCTCTCTCGGGGAGCTTAACTCCCCTTTAGGTGTCTCTTGGGGATATTTTTTCCGTGTAATATATGCATCCCCTTTTCGTTATATCCTAGTTGTTTTTGCTGTCTTTGAATCTCTCGAGACCTTCGCCATTTATGCACTTGTGTTTGTTTCCCAAAACGCGGGTCTGAACATGGTCACGGCGCCGGGGTGTTAAGACCAATTATGGATTTTGAGCGCATTCATAGCGCCGCCACGTTTAATCGATTCGTAAGCCAAGTACGAATTTTAAGCACGGTTATAGCGCCGGTACGCTTAATCGATTCGTAAACTAAGTAAGAATCTTAAGCACGATTATAGCGCCGGTACACTTAATCGATTCGTAAACTAAGTACGAATTTTGAGCGCATCCTGGGTTGCAAGGACCTTCGTCCTGTCCTCAGGTGCTATTCGGCGCTAGGCTCTCTTTGTCCTTAGCGCATTCAGTATGGACTTTAAGTCCTTGGAAATGTGGGGATCCCCGATACCATTCACGTGGCAGGCTTACTGAGAGCCTTTGATGTCCTGTACACCGCAGCCCATCGACGGTGGTATCTTGTACACTCTTATGGGCATCATCACACCGCAGATATATCACTTTGGCGTCCTGTACACCGCATGTCCGTCGACCTTTGGCATCATCACATCGCAGATATATTATCTTTGACGTCATGTACACCTCAGGTTCGTCGACCTTGGGCATCGATTATATTATTAGGTGCACCTTATATATAATAAATTCCTTATATTCCGACAAGGAAGTACGCCTCGTTAAAACCTTATCCAGGCAAAACCTCCCTTGAGGAAAAATCCTTGGATAAGGAAAAAAGAGTACGTCCCGTTCCTAGTACATAGCGGTGTTACACATAAAACTTTTTCAAGTTAGATATGTTCCAGGGACGAGGCAAGGTCCTCCCATCTGGTGAAAATGTGCGCCAATTGCCAGAAATACGAAACACCATTGATTTTGATGGTGTCGGTCACCGTCAGAAACGCCTTCAGATGGGAGTAAGGATCGTCATCGGGATTGCCCTCGAACTGGGCCGTCTGGAAAATCATCTGAAGCCAAGAATGTTTCAGTTCAAAATTGTTGTTCTCGATCGGCGGGATGACAATCGCGGATTCCGTACCGCCTAGCGCGGCATTCTTGAGGAGGTCCTGAAGCGATGGTTCCTCCTCTGGAATGTTGTGGACAGGCACTCGATGGTCCGCCATTGTTACTTTCATGTTTGGGCTATCTATGGCTATCTCTACACGTGAGTTTTGGATGGATTCCTGCGAATTATCCTCTGAATAACAAACTAACGGATCCTGAGAGCTGGTGGATGCTCCTTCGGTATCGTACTTAAGTTTCCTTCGTAACGTCCGCTCAAAATTCGGGTCTGCGTCAACGATGGGACCCGATGGATGGCTTCGAGTCATTCACCGCTGAATCGTACCTTCAATGAGTGAGAAATAAAAATTAGCGAAAAAATAAACAAATACGCCGAATAAGAATACGAAATCAATAACGACGCAGGAAAACAACTAATGCAAATAGCACAAATAACGTAAACAGTAAAAACAAAGAAAACGTCAAAATCACATTGGCTAGGGTACCGAACTACGGTGTTCCTAATATCAATTTAATCCCCGGCAACGGCGCCAAAAACTTGATCGCGTGCGTGTACGTTAATATATTAAATAAAGTTTCGTGCAAGTACGTCAAGTAATAATTAAAAGGAATATGTTATAACTAGCACCACGCGCGATAGGCAGTGTACCTATCGTTTGTAGAATAGATATAGCGAATATCCGAGTATCGAACACGAGGAATAAATTGAGTACTAGTAATAACCTATCATTTGATATTTAGCCTAAACTTAGTTGTATTTTTAATTATAAAATATATTCTAACAAACCAAAAGCTTGAATGCAACTTAAATATTTAAAAATAATAACTTTTATATAAAACAATGTGCTCAGGATTTCGAATCCCGCTAGGTATCATTGACGAGGCCGTAAATTATTGTTAACACAAATATAATGACTAAGTCGCGGTAATTCCTACTCACGCCCGAATTTGCTATCGCCCTAGGCGGTTGTGAGAATATATATTAATTTACCTAAGCGAGGATCGATTATTTGTTGTCGCCCTATAATCGATTTCCTATCATTTTATGAAAGGCCTAATCGTTTTCTAGCTGTCGCCCTAAACGATATTACCACGAAATCACGTCAATACATAGACATATCAAAGTGATATTCAAATTAACACATAGACATATTAATTTGAAAAACGATATCATAAACGATAAATAGCGAAAATATAGCATGTTCACGAATAATTTACGTCCAACAATGATTCTACCTAGCGTTCATCTCATCCCAAGCACGTGAAAATTAGCTACTCATACGAAATATTAATACGACGAGAAGCGTAAATAACAAAGAGAAATTAAACATAATTTTCTTCCCTGAATTTCGCCTCCGAGTTTAATATTTCATTGAGGAATTATGTCGAACAGGTGGTGGGCGAATTGGGGATTCTCACGGCAACCACTTAGCTACCCCTTCTTTGCCTCCTAACACACACGCAGCCCAAGCGTCCAAAGGATAGCGTATTACCTTGCTCGTTACTACTTCGCCGCAACCGTTGCGTGCTGCTGATGATCCCGATCGCTGTCCCGCTCAACACACGACTGCCTCACCCCAATTCACACGGGGCTGCCTTGCTTGATGGTAACTTCTTTGGTCCGTACGTAAGGTGTAGCTTTTGGTGAGGCGTCTCCTTGAGGTGGGTTTTTAAGCGATGGTTCAGAGGTGGTTGTTTGAGAGGTGCTAGCTTGAGGTGGGTGCTTGAGAGGCTTGGTGTTCAACGTTTTGACGTGGGCGATGGTTGAGGTGGGAGCTTGGTGTGGTTCAGACGTTCGACTGTGTTTTGAGGGGCAAATATCAGATGGTGAGGTGGGAGCTTGGTTGTGGTGCTTGCTTGAGAGATGATTGAGAGGTGGATGACGTGGGCTATGGGTGAGAGGTGCTTGCTTGATGTGAGGAGAGTGGAGAGGTCGATGGTGTAAGTGCTGAGAAGTTCGATGCCTCCCCCCAGAGATCGATCCCAGATGCTCCTTTTATAGATGATGAACAGAGGCTGCGTAGAGGATGAGCATGTCTTCATCGAGCCTTGTGTAAGATTGTGATTCTTCGCTTTCTTCACTTGGCTGCGGTTTGTGTGCTACGCCGTTGGATTGTCGGGTTTCTTTCTTCTTTTTTTTTTCTCCTTTTGTCTGCGGTTGTAAGCGTGTGTGAGTATGCGTGTGAATTGTATCTCCTATTGACATCACATGCTAGTGGGCTTAAGCTTTTGGTTCTTGGTCTAATGGGCTGATTATATCTTGGGCCCAATTACGGATTATTTCTATGCAGCAAAGTAGTTGTAGCTTCAAAAATTCATATCTTCTGATCTGGAACTCGGAATGAAAATTCCTCTGGTGAAAAACAATATCAGCGAGTCTTCCATCATCGGTTAAAATGTCAACCCAATTGGACATCGTTTACCCTGTGATCCGCGAGAAATAGCAAACTGCCGCAAAACTGCCGTAAAAATGTTAATATTGCAATTAACTCACATTTAAGTGCTAGGATATTCAAAACGGCTTCATTAATGACTGCAAACGACTTAAAATTAACAAATATAAACGTAATAAATTACGTTTATCACATCTCTATCGAGAGTGGGCCAGAAGTAGCCGGCCCATTTGTGTAACGACCCGACTTCCTAGATACGTATTTTGGCGGATTTTCGCAGCGTAAGCAGCGGAAAGCCCATTTAATTAAAACTTTTAAAACATAATAGTATAAATACGTTCAATGTCTAAATCCATAAGTCCAAACACAAACACATTTTTATTTATTGACTCGAAGCCCAAGAAGTACACGCCCAAATTTAAAAACACAAAACATAAACTCGTTCTACAGGTCGCGTCCCATGTACTGCGCCGCCCTCAAAAGTCCGTGGAGTCACCGCCATCAGCCGCCTTACCTACACACGTAAATCCTGAGCTTTTGCCCAGTAGATGAAAATATGCATGAATGCAAATGCTCTCACATCCCAAACCCTCACAAATGCACACTCGACATCTCATACGCTAGTTCCTATTTCAACTCTCAACTCCTAAATAGGGCCCTAAGCTAGACTCGGAATCCACGCATAAAATGTCATATAATGTCATGATAGTACGGCCCCATCTCGGTCTCAACCGTAACTATAACCATGACAAGTGGTAACGGCCCCATCTCGGTCTCAACCGCACCTTATTGACAAGCGGCCCCATCTCGATCTCAACCGCAAGCGCTTCAGCGAATCGTATCCTGACAACTAACATCGATCACTTTGCCCCACTCATCTACACTACCGTGACCCCACACGATTATAACTCCTCTCGTACCACGTGTATGCAAATGACATGCAAATAAAATGCAACATATCACCACGCAACATATAAAATGTAATGTATCGGCCCGAGGTATTAGCTCGGCCCGATCTCGAAAATCCTCATACACCAAATAATTCGGGCCCGAAGCCCGCGTTCCGATTTTTATCGGCCCGAAATCTTAACCACCAAAAGTCTCCCCGGAATTTCACTAAGAGTTACCAAAATTTAATCATTTTCACTTTAAGACCCTAATTTCACAATTGGTCCATATTTTAATATATTTTCAAATTCTAACGTCCAATCTCAAAATATCACTTAAGTTCCCAATTTAAAAATATATTTCTAAATTTTACATTTAAAAACCCCAAAATTTCATAATTTACTTTTTAGGACCCGAAAGTTTTCCTAAGCTTCATATCTACCCGAATCTTTAAAAATTTCAAATCTGCCCCAAAATCTTTATATTTCTTTAAAAATCTACCTTGTTCGGAACTTTACAACACAGACTCCCTGAATTTTGTAAAATTTCGATTAAGTCCTAAAATTTTAAAAATAACTATTTTATACGGCTGTTTTGCGACAGTTTCGGATTTCTCAATGATCACAAAGTAAACGATGTCCGATGGACTTGAAATTTTAACCATAGATAAAGAACTTACATAACATGATTCTGTCCAAAGGGATTTCTAGTCCGAGGTCTAGATTGTGAGATATGAATTTTTGAACCTCTTGGCCGAAATGGATAAATAAAACCCTAGAAAACACTAATCCTCTCCAAGTTTTGTTCTATCCTCTTAACCACAATTCCTCTAACTCTATTCTTATGTTTCATAAACCTAAACTTCATAAAGATTAAGGTATTAAGCTGGCTGAATTTTAGCATGTAAGCATCATCACGAAAATCATACAAGAAATTCACGTTTAGCACATAAACACGTATAAATTCGAAAGAGATCATGCAATCACGTAAATTCACGGATTTAAAACTTGTTTACGTGCGTAGGTGATCTTCACCTACCTTAATCCGTAGAGAGCTACGTAACGGGTTGTGTCGTATGATCCCGACCCGAGAGCTTCGATCCCGAGCTTCCGGAGATTTTTCTCCTCCTCCTCCTTCTCCTTTCTTTCTTTCTTCTTCTTTTTTTTTCCTTCTTCTTTCTCCCTTTCTCCCTCTATCTCTCGGCCTCTCCCTTCTTTCTTTCCTTTCACCTTATTTATTTATTTTGCCCTCCATGTGTATTAGTTGTTGAATGGTACTTGTTTATTTCAAAGATACCCTACCCTCACATGCATGGAGGAGGAATATTGAGGATGCCATGTGGGTTCCTTGTCATCATGAAGGAAACTTCCCACCTACCTTCAATTATTTTCGTCCTCCCCATCTTTTTCTATTTTTTTTTTTATTTTTTTATATTTGAGCTTTAGTTTCTCATTTTTCGGCCCCTTTAAAAATTTGGGCCGAATTGTAAATTCTTGGCCCAATTCAAGAGAAAATTGGATCTTGTTTGAAAATAATTTTTGTTATTTCGAACATTATTGAAAAATCCCGTATTAAATTTTTTTACGGGTATTACATCCTTCCCCCCTTACAAGAATTTCGTCCCCGAAATTACAGTACGGAAAATAACTCGGGGTATCTTTCTCTCATCTCGTCTTCTCGTTCCCAAGTGGCTTCTTCCAGTACTTGGTTCCGCCACAAGACCTTCACGAGGGGAATGTTTTTATTCCGAAGGCGTTTCACCTCGTACATCATAATTTCCACCGGCTTTTCTTCGTAGCTCAAGTCCGGCTTCAATTGTTGATATAGCAATTCGCCATGCACCACATGGCTCGGATCCGGAATGTACTTCCGTAACATGGATACGTGGAAGATATCGTGGACTTGAGTGAGTGACGTAGGAAGTTCTAGTTGATACGCCACCTCTCCAACTCTTTTCAAGATTGGGAATGGTCCAATATATCTCGGACTAAGTTTCCCTTTCTTCCCAAAATGCTTCACACCTTTCATAGGCGATATCTTTAAAAAAACCTGTTCGTCTTCTTCAAACTCCAACGGCCTCCGTCTCTTATCAGCGTAACTTTTCTGACGAGTCTGGGCCGTTTGCATCCTCTCCCGAATCTTTTCAACAGCTTCGGTCATTTCGCGCACCATCTCGGGACCTAACAACGCCTTCTCGCCTATTTCATCCCAGTGAACTGGGGACCGACATTTGCGTCCGTACAAGGCTTCGTACGGCGCCATCCCGATTGTGGCTTGGTAGCTGTTGTTGTATGAAAATTCAATCAACGGGAGGTATTTGCTCCAGTTCCCTCGGAAATCCAAAACGCATGCTCGCAACATATCTTCGAGCGTCTGAATTGTTCTCTCCGATTGCCCGTCTGTCTGCGGGTGACAAGCCGTGCTGAAGGACAATTTAGTTCCCATGGCTTTCTGTAAACTCAACCAGAATTGAGACAGAAATCTCGAATCCCGATCCGAGACAACCGAAATTGGAATCCCATGGAGTCTTACAATTTTCTGTATATACAATTCGGCGTACTTCTCCATGGAGTATGTTTGATTAATTGGCAGGAAATGACCCGATTTCGTCAATCTGTCCACGATCACCCAGATTGCATCGTGGCCCTTCATCGTCTTCGGTAATCCTACAACGAAATCCATCGTGATGTGGTCCCACTTCCACTCAGGAATCATCAAGGGCTGCAACGTTCCCGCCGGTCTTTGATGTTCTGCCTTGATTTGCTGGCACGTCAAGCATCTTTGTACAAATGCGGCCACGTCTTTCTTCATTCCCGGCCACCAGAAATTTCTTCGCAAGTCTCGATACATCTTTGTTGCACCGGGATGTATCGAATAGATTGTCGTATGCGCCTCCGTCATTATGCTTCGTCGGATTTCTTCATCGGGTGGCACATATAAACGACCCCGGAACCGTAAGCTTCCGTCGTCTCGAAATTCAACCTCCGATTGAATACCTTTGTCATGTTCCGCTCGGATCTTCAGATATAATTCGTCATCTTTTTGTGTCTCGAGAATTCGGTCCAACAACGTCGGCTTCAAGGTTAATGCTGCCAGTCTCGTTTCGATCTCCCCGAAATTGATCACTTCAACTTCGAGTTGGCACAATTCCGCATTCACCGATTTACGGCTCAGAGCATCTGCGACTATGTTTGCCTTCCTGGGTGATAGTTAATCACGCAGTCGTAATCTTTCACCAACTCGAGCCATTGCCTTTGCCTCATCTTTAACTCCTTCTACGTGAAGAAGTACTTTAGGCTTTTATGATCGCTAAAGATTTCGCATCGTTCCCCGTATAAATAATGTCGCCAGATTTTTAGGGCAAACACCACGGCTGCGAGTTCCAGATCATGCGTGGGGTAGTTCTTCTCGTACGGTTTCAGTTGTCGGGAGGCATATGCGATTACCTTCCCGTTCTGCATCAACACGCACCCCAAACCATTCTTAGAGGCATCACTGTACACCGAAAAGCCTTTGGTACCGGAGGGAATCGTAAGAATAGGAGCCGTCGTTAATCGCTTCTTCAACTCCTAGAAGCTTTGCTCACAAGCTTCCGTCCACTTGAATGGGACGTTCTTCTTCGTCAGGTTCGTGAGTGTCGAGGCAATGCTGGAAAAATCCTTGATGAACTTTCGATAGTATCCAGCAAGCCCGAGAAAGCTCCTGATTTCCGTGGAAGTGGTTGGTCGTGGCCAGTTATTTACTGCTTCTATCTGGCTGGGATCCACCGAAAGTCCGTTTCTGGAAATGATGTGCCCCAAGAAAACCACTTGTTCCAACCAGAATTCGCACTTTTTGAACTTGGCGAATAGCTGCTTTTCTCGAAGAATTCGAAGGACCGTCCTCAGATGTTTCTCGTGTTCTTCTCTCGTCTTTGAGTAAATAAGGATATCGTCAATAAAGACGATTACGAATTGGTGCAGAAATTCTTTGAAGACCCGATTCATCAAATCCATAAAGGCTGCCGGAGCATTCGTTAGCCCGAAAAGCATGACCAAGAATTCATAATGGCCATACCTCGTGCTGAACGCCGTTTTAGGGATATCAGCCTCACGAATCTTTAACTGATGATAGCCAGAACGCAAATCAATCTTTGAGAATACCGTAGCCCCTTTTATCTGATCGAATAAATCATCGATCCTCGATAATGGGTATTTGTTCTTTATCGTAATTTTGTTAAGTTCACGATAATCGATACAAAGTCGCATTGATCCGTCTTTCTTCCGCACGAACAATACTGGGGCTCCCCATGGTGAGAAGCTAGGTTGAATGAAGCCCTTCTGTAATAGTTCATCATGTTGCTCCTTAAGCTCTCGTAATTCGTTCGGTGCTAGTCGATACGGAGCTTTAGAGATCGGGGATCGGGGCAGCTCCAGGCATGAGATTGATAGAGAATTCTATTTCCCGATCCGGGGCTAGTCCCGGAAGGTCATCGGGGAATACGTCGGGATATTCATTTACGATAGGGATATCTTCAAGCTTCGGCTGAGATGATTCTTCGGCTTTCACCGCAAAAACGAAGAAAGCTTCGCAGCCCGAATTTACGAGTTGCTGAGCCTTCAGAGCAGATATCCGAGGAATTGGATTACCATTTGCCTTTCTCGAAAATTCAAATTCCTCTTCGTCGGGCAAGCAGAATTTGACTACTTTCTTCGAGCAGTCGATCATAGCTCCATATCTGGAAAGCCAGTCCATCCCGAAAATGACATCGTAATCATTCATCGAGATTACGATCAGATCTACATACAAATCTCTTCCCTCGATTCTAACAGGACAATCTTCTACAACTAGATTAGTCCGTGTCGGATCTCCGTGAGGTAGAGACACCACGAAATTGCACATAGAACGAGTGGGATGAATTCCCGCTCTAGCCACGAAATTAACCGACACAAATGAGTGTGTGGCCCCAGAGTCAAATAGAATTGTTGATGGTACATGAAAGATATTCAGTATACCCGTGACCACATTCGGATTGGCCTCCGCCTCCTCGTTCGTCAATGTGAAGACACGAGCTGGCACCGGCGGTAAGGCCTCCACCTCCTCGTTCGTAAGTGTGAAAACACGAGATGGCACCGGTGGTGGTCGGACTGAATTCTGTGGCTGGTTTTGTGGCGGGTGCGGGAGCAGCTGCTGAGTTCCGGGACAATCTCGAGCGTAATGTCCGGGCTGCCCGCACTGGTAGCAATGCACCGGTCGTTGTCCGAAACAGACTCCGACGTGATTCCTTCCACACTGTGGGCATCGTGGTGCTGGATTTGGTGGCCTCGTATTCGCTCCCTGGTTGAACGTCGGACGCCAGTTCTGTTGGTTGGGTCGGTTGCCCCTGTTGTTTGGACCGCTTCCAAAGAATAGCCGATTGGAACTCCCGTCTCCTTGTGAAGCTTCCCTCTTCCGACTAGACTCCTGAGCCTTCCTCACAACTCCCTCCGCCTGCTCCGCAATCAATGCCCGTTCCGTCGCATGTCGAAACTCTAACTGGCACACTCCCGCCACGCTTAGATCCCGATAAAACTCGGGTTTCAGCCCCCGAAGAAAACGCATCACCTTCAGAGCATTGGTGGCTACGAGGTGAGGTGCAAAGCGAGATAACTCCTCGAATTTGCGGATGTATTCGGGCACCGACATGCTCCACTGCTTCAGGTTCATGAACTCATACATTCTCTGCTCCTGGTCGTGAGCAGAGAAGTACTTGTCGTAGAAGAGCTCCCTGAAGCGTTCCCAAGTCATAGTGCCTGGGTCCTCCAACACCTTGACGGTGTTCCACCAGAATCGCGCATTTCCCCGAAGTAGGGAAATGGCACACAACGTCTTCTCCTCGTTTGGTACACGACTGTATATGAAGAGGTCTTCAATAGTGCCGATCCAGTCCTCGGCTTCCGCGGGGTTAGCGGCCTCGGAAAAGGTAGGAGGATTAAGTTTGCGGAAACGTTCCCCGACAATCTCCACAAGGTCGGGCTGTGAAGATGGACGGTGCTCAGATGAGCTCTGGTGGTTGATCAGATCATGTATTTGATTCCATTGTTGCTGAATAAGTTCAGTCAATCGATGGATGGTAGAGCGGTCATCCTCTGGTGAAGATTCAGACCCCGCCCTACGACTCGACTCGCCCACTTCTCTACGTGTTCTCACCATTTTCAACCTACTTCTACAATAAATCAATAGACACAAAAATCAATCAAATCAAATCACATAAAACGTAAAAACTTACAGGCGCGGCTGGTTCTTCCGTCTTTTGAGCGGCAGTACATGGACAGTCTACAGAACCTATAACCTAACGCTCTGATACCATCTGTAACGACCCGACTTCCTAGATACGTATTTTGGCGGATTTTTCGCAGCGTAAGCAGCGGAAAGCCCATTTAATTAAAACTTTTAAAACATAATAGTATAAATACGTTCAATGTCTAAATCCATAAGTCCAAACACAAACACATTTTTATTTATTGACTCGAAGCCCAAGAAGTACACGCCCAAATTTAAAAACACAAAACATAAACTCGTTCCACAGGTCGCGTCCCATGTACTGCGCCGCCCTCAAAAGTCCGTGGAGTCACCGCCATCAGCCGCCTTACCTACACACGTAAACCCTGAGCTTTTGCCCAGTAGATGAAAATATGCATGAATGCAAATGCTCTGACATCCCAAACCCGGCACCTCACAAATGCACACTCGACATCTCATACGCTAGTTCCTATTTCAACTCTCAACTCATAAATAGGGCCCTAGGCTAGACTCGGAATCCACGCATAAAATGTCATATAATGTCATGATAGTACGGCCCCCATCTCGGTCTCAACCGTAACTATAACCATGACAAGTGGTAACGGCCCCATCTCGGTCTCAACCGCACCTTATTGACAAGCGGCCCCATCTCGATCTCAACCGCAAGTGCTTCAGCGAATCGTATCCTGACAACTAACATCGATCACTTTGCCCCACTCATCTACACTACCGTGACCCCACACGATTATAACTCCTCTCGTACCACGTGTATGCAAATGACATGCAAATAAAATGCAACATATCACCACACAACATATAAAATGTAATGTATCGGCCCGAGGTATTAGCTCAGCCCGATCTCGAAAATCCTCATACACCAAATAATTCGGGCCCGACGCCCGCGTTCCGATTTTTATCGGCCCGAAATCTTAACCACCAAAAGTCTCCCCGGAATTTCACTAAGAGTTACCAAAATTTTCACTTTAAGACCCTAATTTCACAATTGGTCCATATTTTAATATATTTTCAAATTCTAACGTCCAATCTCAAAATATCACTTAAGTTCCCAAAATTTCACTTTTTAGGACCCGAAAGTTTTCCTAAGCTTCATATCTACCCGAATCTTTAAAAATTTCAAATCTGCCCCAAAATCTTTATATTTCTTTAAAAATCTATCTTGTTCGGAACTTTACAACACCGACTCCCTGAATTTTGTAAAATTTCGG
>JAPQWV010003236.1:0-44000 GCA_027422505.1 Craterostigma plantagineum
CAATAAACGTACAATGCCTTTCATTACACACACTAAAATGTCTTATTGCACAAAATGTCGAATGATAAATAATCTAATGCCCATACAATCTTATCCTCGTGTAGCATTCGATAGCATATTCCTCGTATATGCGTAAGCTCATTTATGAATCATTCAAAATTTTTTAGTCACCAAGTTAGCATTTACATATTAAACTATTTAAATCTCAATCAATAGTGCAAAGTTTGATGATTTTGGTGAATTGAAGTCGTTCAAATACTTGTTCAGGAATGTTTCAGTCATGTAGCATAAAAAGAGAACATAAGTAGAAGTTTAGTAATCCCCACTCTGAGGAGGTCAATGCCAACACTGACAAAAAAACAGAAGCTTTTAGATACTTCCTAAATTCATCAACCTGCGATGGTAAGATCCTGTGGATTTTGTCATGACGAACAAATAATGTAAATCCATTTCGCAGAACGTGTACTCCACTGCCATCTACGTTTTAGAAACATGTACAAAAATTGGAAAATGTTATGTAAAATATTTCAACTGACATAGTATCTGATATTTTGTATTAATCTTACAATAAGAATATTTATGGAAATAATAAGCTGCCAATAGTTTTGATGGTCAGTAGTGTAACTATAGTTACTTCGGCAAATCAATATAAATTCTAGTAGTAGAAAATACTTAATCAATTATACAACTAAATGGCAAAAACAAATATACCGTGGGAGGTTTACTTTTACTTCTCATTTTTCATTCTTAAAATTTGTAATCACGATTGAAATTATATGGTCAATATTAATGTGTTATATGAAGTAAGTTCGTGTGATTACGTAATTTATACAACTTTATCTTTTTTATTAATCTTGTCATCGTTTACATTTTTGTATGACATGTTTGAATATTTGTCATTGGTGCGAATATAATATTCTAATGTATTGCAGTGGACAAACAATTTTGTAAGAGTCGTTTAAGTCTTCATCGGTAGTGTATTCTCCTATATTTCTTATGTTATTCTATGCATTCATAAGACAAACTGTTTCGAGCAGAGTAAATAAATCTATCAATATGTTCATAAATTTGGTTCAATATAATGTTTCCGATGAGATGTTACAATTACATGTCAAACCTTTAAAAACATGTCTGAATGGATGTATGAAATCTCCTAGTAGTCAAGCATTTTTTTACTTCCTTTATCCGTCTACAGTTTCCCTATCTTCATCCAATAAATTATTAGATAAGCATGCATTACGTTCACTTACGGCCGTAACATTTTGAATATGAATGCACGACTGCTGTATACTGTTATAATGCACTATTGCGACGTTCTTACATGGTTCAGATCCATTTGAAATTATGCATGACCTCTTGTTTGTTAAATTACACGACTACTTCAATAACAATCGTGCAAAAACTATTGAACGACTATTATTGAAACACTAGAACGACGCAGTATAACAAAATACAACAGTAGTGCATTATGTTCTTATTACATACCTTTAGTTAGACAATCTCTCACCTAATTGTTGTACACGTCATGGTAAACAATGTTAACTACTACATCATCTTCAAATTCATCTTCTTTCTTCATACCATGTTCTATCTGTGTCCATTACCAAAATGCATTGATTATCCAGGTTTTGTCACACAGATCAGTTTTTATTGTGTAATATAAAATCATTGCAGGACTATCCATAGCTTTTTATAAAAATAATAATAAAAATCATATTCTACAGTCTCTCAGCCGTGTAGTCTCACAGTCTTACAATGTCTAAGTAGTGCAGTTGATAAATGTGCATCGTATGTTTTACAATGTTTAAGTACAAGTTATGCAGTCTTTACAGTCATACAATGTTTAAGTAGTGTGGTCTCATAACCGAGTGCCGTCTCATAGCCGTGCATCGTACAGTCTTACAATGTTATAGTGGTGCAGCCCCACAGTCTTATAGTCTTGCAATCATACAAACTTAAACGTCGTTCTTTCCGTCACACAGACGTTGCACTGTCTTAAACCTTCGCACTATATATTCTGAGATATTTTGTAATATGATCGCAATACACTGTAGTTCTTAGCCTATGAGCGATTAATTATGTTGCATTTTGTTAAGGGACGCAATATTCAAAGCAAATTTTTTTAATCTTCCATAAAATAAAATATCTAGAAAGGCAATGACATACTTATATTATTGGTTCGAAAATCTACAACCATTTGTTGCAGAATAGTGAATACGGTGAGGAACTGAACTACTGAGGGTGAAACATCCGCACATCATCGTCTGCATACATCAATAAAAAAGCAGATTGCAACATGCATACACCACACTATCCGCTGATTTGCACAGTCAAAAGAAGTGAAAAATTAATTTACGAAATAGTAATTGTAAAAAATAAATACATTAAAGATTTTGTAATACCTACCAGCCTGATGGGGGCCTCGTCTATAAATCGTGAAGTTAATTACGAGTATGTCATGCCCAAATCTCGAAGAATATATGGTGTCACAAGCTGTGTTTTTCAAAATGCCCTTTGAAAGAATCTCATATCCCGATCAACCGAAGGTTCAGCGTCGTGCAATTGTTTCTATAATCAGCATAGTATCATGTGACATTCATTAATATTCACTGGAATAACTATAAAATCCCACTCTTGCCATGGAACAGATGACCAATACTCCTCGATACCCTGTGCATATTGGAGAAAACATATGTAATTATACGACTAATTATTGTCGGGATGTTACGACCATCAGCTTTGTAAGATTGTTCGTGAATGATTTTTATGAGTGATTATTATATGACTGTTATTACCATCAACTTTGTATGAATGCTTAATTGAGTTCATGTTGTATGATTGTTGTTAAAAAATTATTGCAAGACCGCATAACTAATTGCTTGTCATAATCTATAATAAGACTCTTGATAGTGTTGGTGTTGTATGACCATACAATTGCATGACTTATTATTCTATGGGTGCAGTCTTATGAAGGTATTCATAAGAAGTCTACAAAATGATGTCACTTTACATCTTACCAACGTATCGGAAAACATTTAGCCACTCAAGCAGCCTAGTTTTATAAAGATTGTTTATGACCAGTTGCTCAACATGAACATTATTAACAATCTTATCGTTACGTAATATAATTTTCGATCAGTATCACAATCATAGATAAGTGATGTTAATAATTGCTTTACCATCCATGCAACAGTATAGTCATACAATAATTTTATTAATATTGTATGATTTATAATATAATCTACTATCGGTGTCGCAGTCGTACAATACTGAATTTCAGAATAGTGCTACATTATTAATAGTGCCAAACGGGCAACAATTTTCTACAAAATAATTGTACTATACATTTGATGCAGACAGGGTATATGGTTGGGACGGGGACTTGTAAATGGCCAAAGGAATAGATATTTTATTGATGAAATAACCAACATGAACAAGGTCTGATAGAACTTAACAACTCACGGTTGATAAGGCTTACAAGAAGATTAATATCGAAAAGCTACCCTCCACTACATAATACCTACTACTTATATTATTCTCACATCCAAGTCAAGATATTATTTAATATTTGCCCAAACATTCATGCTTGAGTTGGTCCATCTTCCCTTATCATTGAATGGCTCTTCCTTTACTCCAACTCTCTGCCTTCTAGCCCTGCGTCAACATTATACCATGCTTACTCTGTAAGTGCTGTAAACTATTAACTGACTCCCAGGCAGAGATAAATTGAAAACCTCGTAACAACTTCTGAAAACTTCTAAACATTTAATATAATCATAACTTCCAAAGATAGTTAGATAAGATGGCCAAAATCGCAAACCTTATCGTATATTCAGTAAAATAAAATGAACACGCAACCATGCATCAAAGGATGCCTACAAATAGAAAACCAATAGGTGACTTTACCCAATTAACAAACGCTATCGCAATATTCACATTAAGGTAAGCATTTCATCGAACATATGGAATGCGTCAGAAATCGCTTCACCTTGGCCACAATGCTCGTTGTTTTCGAATAAACCTTGACAGAGGGCGTAATCAAACAAACAAACCCAGATCTGAAATTTATGTGATAAAACATAAAACAGTTTCAACAATCATAATCACAGGAAAGGGAAAGCCAGGGGCCTTGGCTAGGGAGTGTAGATGTGCACGTTAATTGCGATTAAGAAAATACTAATGAGACCAAAGAAGATGACCGTGAGAACCAAAATGGATATACCTGTCGTGCTCATCTTCACGACTCCACAACTGATTCCGATATGGAATCTAAAAGAGCAGATCCGTACTCAGACAAGGGAGAGCTGCACAGCTATTACAACTGGACCCCAATCCGCACGCGGCGAAGGGGAAGGAATCATTTAGGGAAAAGGAAAACGCCATAAACAATGAGGTCATACAGTGTCGTGCCCTACAATACCCGACTACAATGTGTTTGAAATTAGTGTCGTGCCTTACAATACCAAGTTTTCATGTTTATATTTAATTATAATGGGTTTGCTGGCTTAAATTATGTTTGTGTAATATGTAATTATTGCCATGTTGTCCTTTTACTTATTCTTAAAAGAATAGTTTGAAACATAGTTATAGTACACAGCCATGCAGTTTGACGATTTTGAAATGTCTACATTGAATTGGTAGATTGTGTGGTTCTTAACACTTTGAGGTCATATTTCGTAATATGAGCATTGGAACATGGTTCATAAGTTTATATGGCCAAAATTTATCTGGGAAATATGGTACATAATCAGGCATACAACACCGTAATAATGAGATCTTTATTAGATTGTTTGTGTCGAAGAACTAAGACCATATGTTGAAGAATATTGAGGCGGTAAGGAATTCTCTAAATTCAAGAATCATTTCGGGCTAAACATCGTGGACATCATCTTGCTCATTAATGACGTGCCAATGAAAGGAAACCAGAGTATTTGAATGCCAAATTCAACTTGTTGAGTTTTATTGTCCCTACCTACATTAAACATAAAATCAGATTTCACTGCGCAACTGAATTATTAAAATCTAAATTATATATCTATCGCGCAGTAACTTTCTATCATAAGCTCACATAGTGACATTGAAATCTGCTAATTTTTTAAATCGATATAGACTTCAGAAGTAAAGGTTCAAATAATTCAGTTATGTAAATATTTGTCAATAGTGTAAGCTGAAATGTCGCAGTGTATTGCAATCACTAAAAAATTTAATGATATTATGAACGAATTATTGTCAGAACTAAAAGACAAACCTTCGACTACAGTAAGATTTTCAGCAGTAGTTTATTCTCATCTGTTTCCAAACATTGGATCTATCAATGTTATCGTAATACGTTTAATGTTATTATTGTACTTTAGTAAATCAATATAATAATAATCCGAAACGATTATTGTCAGAATTAAAAGCCAAGAATTAAAAGTCAAACCTTTGAACTACAATAAGATAAGATTCAGTGAATGTATTTGAAATGGGTATAGAGCACGTATGAGTCACGAATTTTGGATCATTTATTTCTACAACGTTTAGATTCCACTAACGATCTCTTATGTATCATTAATGATGATATTCAGAAATTTGCGAATAAAAAGAGTGTCATTACAATACACAAATGATACATATAATGATATTTCAAAAAGTGAACTATACATTATTCAGTCGTCAGTTTTCCAGTCGTGTAAATATTTGTCAATAGTGTAAATTTAAATGTCCTAGTGTATTGCAGTCGCTCATCAAATTAATAAGAGACGTGTCAGTTTTCTTCAGTAGGGTATTCTCGTCGATTACCAAACCTTGGCTATGTTATGTTAATACGACAGTGCAATTATCGTAACTTAAGCAAATCAATATAATGATAATATGAAACAATTCACTGTCAGAATTAACTATAATGATATTTCGAAAATGAACAACGCATTCAATATAGTTTATAATTCAAATTACAACACTATTCAAATGTCTGTTTTTCAGTCGTGTAAGTATTTGTGAATAGTGTAAATTCAAATGTCGCAGTATATTGCAATCGCTCAACAATTAAATAAAAGACGTGTCAGTTTTCCTCAGTAGGGTATCCTAATCGATTTCCAAACCTTGGGTATGTTATGTTAATATGGTAGTGAACAACAATACATTATTCAGTCGGCTGTTTTTCAGTCGTGTAAATATTTGTCAATAATATCAACTAGACTAACTTTAGCAAATCAATATAATGATAAAATAAAACGAATTATTGTTAGAATTAAAACACAAACTTTTGAACTACAATATAGTTATATGATCCAATTAACAGTACATTACTCCGTCGTCTGCTTATCTGTCGTGTAAACTTAAACGTTGAAGTGTACTGCAGTGGCTCAGCAATTTACTAAGTGACGTTTAAGTTGTTGGGTTACCCGGTGTCTCCCGGAGACGCCACGTCCCCGGGTACGGTGCGGAACAAAAATTTTCCGGTTCCCTTATTGCCCTCGTTACTCGGATCAGAATAGTAACACATAGACATGTAATATGGCGGGTCAAACCCGTAGAGAATTACCAGTTGAAGCGAGTGGCAGCTCCTCGTCCTTTTCTTCAAGACTTCGTCGATGGTGGTGGATGGCACTAGATGGTCACGCCGACCTCGCAGTGTACCACGGAATTAGTGTTGGGGTGGGCCCGATTAATCGACGCCGGCCCCCGAACAGCGCAACGTGACTATAGCGGAAGCATGGTTTGTACCGAGCGGCGTAGGGTGGCGAATTTTCGATTTTTAATATCTAAATTTAACCTTACGCCATTCGGCTTCTCCCGAGGGTCTGAGATGCTGCCCTAAACCTCGGGAGATCGCGGTTAATTCGAATTATCAAAATTCGAATTTATTTCCAATTTATTTGAATTAATAATTTAGATCCAAATTAATCGAACAAAGCGGCAACCAGACGTTTTTCGATTATTTGGAGACCGAAATGACTTTTGATCAATACCAAACTTTCCAGAATAATTCTACACTTCCTAACGTTCGCAACGATAGGTCTCTCGAATTATTCCGTCATCGTTTGATATTTTTCTCAAAATCAAATCTGTGGTTCGAAATTATTAATTCGAGTAAAACGGCAGTCTGCCGTCTTTGACTATTTGACGACCGAAATGATTTCCGATCGATACCAAATTTTCCAGAATAATTCTACACTTCCCGACGTTTCCAACGAGGGGTCTTTCGAATTATTCCGATACCGTTTGGTATGTTTCGTAAATCAAATCGTTAAGGTTCGAGGTATACCTTCGGTGAACGGGATTTCTTCTGTCGTCGCCTCGGATGAACGTGGCTACACCTCGTCTGGATCCCGGGACTTCCGGGCTAGATCGTCACGCCGGTATGACCTTGAATGAACCTCCGAGACTGCTCCCGATGGCTAGATGCAACTCGGTTCGGGCGTCGGGTTCGTCGAACGATCCCGTCGGTTCTACGTGGCTTAAGAAAATGTTTTTAACTTTCTTTCTCTCTTTCTCTCTAAGGAAAAAAAAAATCAAGTCACACCCCTACCTAAGCAACTCACGTTGCTTTATGCATATTTAATTTTTTTTTTTTTTTTTTTTTTAATAATTAAGACACTTGTTATAACAAGTGTCATTAAATTAAAAAAAAAAACCAATGACTCATACTTTCTACACATCCCAACGTGGATGTGTAGAATTTTCATTTTTTTTTTTTTTTTTTTTGATAATTTCCTTTTGGCCCTTGAGGTTTCCAAATTCTCAATTTAGTCCCTCAATTTTAAATAATAAAATAATTAAATCCAATCTAATTATTTTAATTATAATTGAGCCCACTTAGTTAATTAATTAAGCACTTAAGACAATCTTAAGTCCTAATTATTTCCGTGACAGTCACTGGAATTTAACTAAGTCGTCGACACCTCGTATCAACTTTGCCACTACCTCAACGAATCTCATTCGTTAGGTTCCACAGAAAAGCCCGCCGTTTTCATTCAAGTTCATTACCATTTTTAAGCGCGACTCTCTAGGTCCGTCTCAACTGGCATGGGAGGAATCCACGAGCCCCGGTATTCGCCTAGCCAATCCCACGGTACCGGACAGATCCCAGTTGAGAACGAATTTTGATCTAATCGAAATTCGGGCGAACCGACTATAGTGTATACATTTAAATACTTCTTATGCCTTTCACTTGCGTCCCGGTTAGGTGAGAGCCATGCAAATGTCAAACTCACTAACCTAACACTATGTTATAATCGAGACCGAACCGATTATTTAAACTCCGCTCCGTATCTAATACAAGCAAGTTTTCAAAGCTTCGGCCGAAGGCTTTATAATCGTCGCTCTCCGATTACCTCATAGGACATTAACCTATACGAATATAGGCAGTGAATCCCAATAGCAGTCAAAGCCCGGCAATCACCTCCGTAAAGTCGGTTGCGTTTCGTTGCTGACCCGTGTCTCATTTATGAACACTTGCGAGCCTAGCCAACTAGCGACAAACCGAAATCGCGAAAGCAAATCCGTCAATGACCCTATCGGTCTGAGGCTGCTATAGTCATTCGTTCAATCATTGACAACATCCTAGCCATGTGATTGAGACGAATACGAGCCGAATGTCCGAATACACAATCTCTCCGATCACCAATATCTCCATCACGACCCACAACCTCTCAGGTAATCGGTGACACTACCGATACTATGTGGTCGTCAATGGATAAGTCATATTCGGATATCTAGTCACCCACCTAGAATCCTTAGACTTACGGACTTTTTATTTAATGTTGAGATTAAGGACCGTCCGGTGTCTCCTCTCTCGTCCCACGAGAATCAGACGTCCAACTCAAACATTTGGGTGTTATTTATTTATCGCACTACCGGATGCCAAGTAGACTTTAAATTCGATAAATAAATAATAATGCCTTTATTATAATGAAAATAAATATTCATTAATTTATTTGACGGTATATACAATAAACCTGTCTTACAACCTATACATCATCGTGCGCCCTATACTATTCCTAGTCCTCGTATGGCATTCCGAGGGCACACTCCCTAACAATTAGTTCTCTAAAGATGGCTAGAGAAAACCGAGCCCGCGTGAGTGAAGAGTGTTTTTGTTCGGTGTGTGTTTTGTGCCTTTGTCATGGACGAAATTTTCACTCCAAAGTATGAAATAGGGCTGCCCGATTTATACTATGATATATTTGGAAATCCCTATGATATCTCAAAGATATGGTTTTGATTTTGCTCCTTAAGTGGAGAGATTTTGCCATATCTTTCTCTCCCTTGTTTAATTCAAAATTCATATAAGGATACTTACCACAATTAGACAACTAACTTAAATACTAAGTCAAACTAAGTATATTTAAATATGGCATAAAATTCGAAACTTAATCGAAGATTAATTTCGAAATTTTCACCTTAAAATAAATAATATTCCAAATACATTATTTCCATATTTACATTTAATTTCCGATATTAATTCCCAAGGCATAATTAGAAAATCAGCTTAGGGTCAAATTCCAATTTGACCCACAAGCTTTTAAGCACTTGGCCAAGCCCAAGTCTCAAAGTTAGTTTCATACGAAGTCCGACTTCGGTTCATTAAACGGCCCGAGGCCCACTAAGGCGCGGCCCAATGGCCCACGGCCCGTTAAGGCCCAAAACACTTTCTCTCCTTATCAGTACACGTTGATGATGATCCTTTTTAAACCCAACTCTCTAGGTTCGACTCAATCGGCAAGGGAGCATCCAAGAGTCCGGTAGTTACCTAGCCAATCCCGCAGTACCGAACCGTAACCCGATTCGAGTGCGAATTAAGACTCAGTCTTTATTCGAGAACCTTACTATAGATTATAGTACTACGTATAAACCTTCAGCTGTGTCCCAATCGAGTGAGAGCCATGGTCTATGTCAAACTCACTATACTCGATTCTATGATAAAACGGGGACGAGGCAAATTACCAAAACTACCCTCCATGTCTAACATGAGTTTCAATACCTTGGCCAGGATTTCGTAATTTCCCGTCGCCGTCCTCATAGAACACTTATCTCGATTACTTGCAAGACTGTGAATTCGTACTCGGTGGTCTAAGCCCGGCAATCACAAATCGTCATCAAGACCGAGGGGAACCAGTGAAAATCGAGACTTCAAAGTCAACTCCGTCAAAGCCCCTTTCGTCTAAGGTTCACGTAGACTACTATAGTGTTGTCGTTGGTCATTGACACTCTTTGAGTAATAAGCCATGTTCGACCGTACGACCCGTGAGTCAGTGTCCATGAAACGATTCAATCCCTTGATTCAACTCGCATCGCAAGTCATGACT
This sequence comes from Craterostigma plantagineum, assembly GCA_027422505.1. Taxonomy (NCBI): domain Eukaryota; kingdom Viridiplantae; phylum Streptophyta; class Magnoliopsida; order Lamiales; family Linderniaceae; genus Craterostigma; species Craterostigma plantagineum. The sequence continues at coordinate 10,293 of JAPQWV010003236.1, forward strand.
CCGCTTCCAAGCGGGATATCGACACACGATAGGTCATCGACAAATAAGCCATAATCAGTTATCCAGCACCCAACTGGAGCCTAAGGCTTACGGACTTTTAATGCTCGAGGTTAAGAGTCCACTGGTGCCTTCCTCTCTCGTACCGATCGAGAACAGTGACTCAACTCGACACATTTGGATTTGTTCATTTATTGCTTTACCAGATGCTTAGTAAAGTACTCTTATATCCAATAAACGAACAACGCCTTTCAATAAACACAAAAAATATCTTATTACATAAATAAGCTAATGCCTTATACAATCTAATCTTCGTATAACATTCGAGGGCATATTCCTAACACAAGTTTTCGTCATTAGTGTTCTCATCGATTTCCAAACCCTGTCTATGGTTATGTTATGTTAATACGTTTAATGCAGTGATAGTAACTTTAGTAAATCAATATAATGATAATATGAAACGATTTATTGCCAGAATTAAAAGCTAAACCTTTGAACTACAATGAGATAGTCATCATTAATGTATGCACAATGATAAAGCCAAACCTTTGAACTACAGTAAGATAAGATTCAGGGAATGTAATTGATACGGGTATCGAGTATGTATGAGACCCTAATTAAGAAACTCAACAACGTTAGATTCCATAAACGATCTCATTCAGTCGTCTACAATAAGATTTTCATCATTAGTGTATTGGAGTCGCTTATTCATTAATACGTTTAATGCAATTATAGTAACTTTAGTAAATCAATATAATGATAATACCAACGATTTTCGTCATTATTGTACTCTCATCAATAAAGCCAAACCTCTGAACTACATTAAAATAAGATTCATGGAATGTATTGTAAACGAGTATAGAGAATATGTATGAGACCCTATTAAGGAACTCTAAAACATTTAGATTCCACCAACGATATCTTATGCATCAATGCATTGTAGAACAAATCGAAGAACAAATACATTATGGAAGACGAAACCCTGCCAATGATTCAAACCTGAAGTCTAAGCTAGATAATATAAACAACACTGGACCCAAAAGAAGATGTATTTTTTTCACAAACCGAACAACAATACATTATAGAACAACTTGAACAACAAATACATTAGAGCACTAAACCCTCCGAAGAACAATACATTATTCAGTCATATGTATAGAAGACTGAAACCCTTCCAATGAATCAAACCTGAACTCTAAGGTAGATTATATAAACAACACTGGACCATCAAGAAGATTTACACAAATTCTCATACATCTCCAATAGATACTCTTTACACCCGTAGGAAGCTGCGAGACTGTAAATAACCATAAATTAGTGCAACGAAAAATCCGTACCTGTTGCACCTTCCACGATCAACAAATACAAACAAACAGAGTGACGGCAAACAAACCTCAAATCTGAAAGATAAATGCGTACCAGCAACGCATTTAAAAGAACCTTACAGATCCTATTTCAACCGTAGAAACCTGCACGGCATACGCAATGGAAGATAACTGCACGACTGTATCATTACAAAACACCAATGATAACTCAAAGTGATATGTGTACCTGATGCACATTCAAAACAACCTTATAGATATTCTTTCTTTCGTAAAAACCTGCACGACCATACGCAAAAGATAGATAACTACACGATTATATCAAATGCCACGCACCGGTGTATTGACCTGTAGAAATAAAAAAGAATCTCATATCAATTTCCCCAAAAGAACCGGTTTTACACATAATCAGCTAGCAAATCGAAGATAAATTAAACAAATCAGAGCTTCAATGATAGCAGATCTTAAATTGATACGACACAACATAAGCTCGTTACTTCGCTTCGGTGGCAAGATTCGAATATTACGTCTAAGCAAAAAGATTTCCAAATCTCGAAAATAATAGAAATAACGTAGCAATAACTTTTTCGATGCAATTCTGGGAAAGGGAACAAAAAAGGGCTAAAAATATGTATTGCTACCGTGGATCACCCGTGATTGGTAGAACTTGAGCCACTATGAAGGAAATAAAATCGAAAGTACACACTGGAGCGACTCTTTTGAGGAGTATCTACAATAACTATTAAGAAATTTGTATGTCTGCAGCAGTGTAAGACCGCGAACTTGCACAACTGCGAGGTTGGGAGAACGACTACAAATTTCGCAAGAATGCAGACATGCACAATTGCCTGACTTGCAATAGTTGGGAGACTCCAACCATTTGTAAGACAGCTATATATGCCTCAAAAGATGTAAGACTTCGAGCTGTAATACTGCATAAAGGAATTTAGGAATTTGGCAAAAACGTATATAAATTTAACTGAATTAGCTGCAAAAATATCTCTAAAAATAGATAAATGATGTAAAACTCGAAATGACATGAGGAAAAACCTCACATGAAGATTTCAAAGTGGAGAATACCATTTGTAATTGTGCTTTAATTTTATTAGCTGTCCTTGTAATTAGGGATTTTTATTGTATTTGTCTATAGGTTAGGACTAGCTTATCATTTATACCAAGTATGTTTGGTATAAATACCTTCAAACATTTGAGCTTAATAGAAGATTTTAGAAAATTGATCCGAAGGGCTGCCAATCTAATTTCTAGAGAGAGAAAGTTAGAAAATATCATCTCACTACACGACTTCTCTCTCGACGTTCTTCAACGAAGGTTTTCGATCTAAATTCCATAATTCTAATCGATTTCCTTAGGATTGAAGTCTAGGATCGTAGAGTTGAAAAAATAGGACCTTTGGTACAGAGCAGATTCTTTTTGTTTTGAATCGAAAATTGTTAAAATTGGATCGAAATTTTAATTTTGAACTGTTCCATCGAAGAACAGTTTGGCGCGAAATTCAATTTTGATCTGATAGTCTGTGCTTATTTGGTTTGAATTTGATGTTTTTGTGCTCGTTTTAGTGTTCTAAATTGATTGCGATTAGATCAATATCTGTTGAACATCGATTTAGCATATTTGATCGGATTTGAGAAATTACTGTTCGCGCGTAGAACTGTTAGAACACGTGCTGATTTTGGTCAAAATTGACATGTTTTGCTTCATAATGTGTTTAATTGTTTGTTCTCGCGTATTCACCATCTGATTACGAGCAAATATCTGTAATTTCATCGTCTAAATCATCGTTTTTGCTTGAATCAGTGTTAATTGTATTCTGTGATGTTTTGCGATTATCTCATTTTTTCTCGCTAGGTTTTTCGATCAGGTTAATTTCTCGATCGAAAACCTCTGCGCGAATTTTTTCTCGATCAGAATACTACGTCAGACCCAAAGTCGTCTTTACCAAGAATGACTTTAGTAGAAAATTTTCTCGAGCGTTACTTAGCGAAAATCTTTTTCGGCGAGACCAATATTGACATTTGCGATCGCAAAATTTCCGTCGAAAAAAAACATTTTCGGTCAAACTATTTTAAAGTTTGACCCAGCAAAAATCATTTACGGTCGACAAACTTTTCAGTCAACGGATTTATTTTGACACAGCGAGAAACTTACTTAAACGTACTGTTTCTTGCGATCGAAATAAATTCGCGATCCAGAAATTTTTCTCGATCGGCAGATTTTGGAGAAATTTTCTTCGCTCGCAAAATTTTTTGCTGACAAACTTTCTCGCAGTAACGAATACATTTTATCTCAACAACTTATTTTCGATCAAACTCTACTGATTGAATCAAAAATAATTCTCGACTGCTTTAGAATCAAACGCTACTGACTAATTTGCTACTTGTGAAGCACATAACATCGGTCCAAATTATGAAACAACAAAAGAAGATCATGCATCACCTCAAGAAAACAACATGGATGCTTACTCGCTTGGTAAGGACAACCGTCCCCCGATACTTAAGAGAGGCGAATATACAGTATGGCGAAGCCATTTTCTGAACTTTATCCAGCTAAAAGATCAAGCAGATGACCTTCTCTTATCACTTGAGCAAGGTCCAGCTCAGTTCTAGGTAAATGTACCCGGTGACAACACTGCTAATCCTAAAATCATGCCTCTAGATGACTCAAAGAGTCTAGAGAATATTCGACAGACGAAAGAGTGAGAGATAAGGCTGATCTGATAGCCAAGAACACTATAATGCAGGGCATCCCAAACGACATCTATTGCCAGATCGACATCATTCCAACAGCTAAGGGAATATGGGATGAGTTGTATAAGATGATGCAAAGAACAGAAGTCGGTATCAAGGCCAAGAAGGCAAATATTCTCACAGCTTACGACTCTTTCAGAGCTAAACCCGAGGAATGCTTACATGATCTCTATCAGAGATATCTCACACTCTTGAATGAGATGAGGAAAATAGAAATCACTAAGACGAACATGGAAACTGACATACTATTTCTTTCCTCTCTGCCCTCAGAATGGAAGAAGATATCCACTCAAATCAGACAAAACAAAGACCTTGAGGAGTTGGATATCCACGCCATGTTCGACAGTCTCGCACAACACGAGGAGGATATAAGCGAGATTCAGAAGGAGCAGAAGGGCAAACTTATCAAAGACACGGTTGCCCTAGTCTCAGAGGAGAGAAGCTCAAAATCACGAAAAGAGAAGATCATCAAGCCTCCTACCCCTCAGAGTCTGAAGATGAATCAGACTCAGACATGGAGCCGAACATGAAATCACTGGGAAAGCAGTTGGCTCTCATTGGAAAAATGATGAGCAAACAATACTTCAAGAAGAATTCCTCACCATCAGCCAATCGACTTTGGACCTCAAGCTCAAAGAACAAAGAACGTGCACCTGAGACCTCCAAAGTTAAGAATACCAAAGAACCGATAAGTGCTTTAACTGCAGGAAATCAGGTCACTATGCCAGAGAATGCACTCTCCCAAAGAAGAGAGATGCCAACTACTACTCCAGGAAGCTTCAACTCACAAAGCAGAAGGAAGCTGGAGTAGCCCTAGTGGCAAAACAAGACCACTGGCTTGATGATACGTCTAGCTCAGAGGAAGAGAATCTAGCCCTCATGTCCCACCTGGACGATAACTTTGATGCCGAAACCACCAACCAGACGGACGAAGACATGGCATCCGAAGCCACCAACCAGACGGACGAAGACCATGTCAGAGTCATATCAATAGCATACACTAACATGAAACGAGCAGAAAAGCATAAAGGAAGTAGAGAAGAAACTATCTAAGTCTCAGGAGAAAATCGCTAGTCTCGAATCAGAACTTAGGAGCTCTAGTTCAAAAATATAAGAACTTACTAAGAGCTTACATTTTAGAGAGACTACAAAGTCTCCGATAGAGCAACATATGAAAAAATTAAGGAACTAGAAGACATGCTAGAAAATAACTATAATTGTTTGGTTATAAATCTCAATGAGAAAGCTAACCTCAATTGTAGGATAACGGAAGCAACTACTAAGATCACCAACCTAGAAGTCGAATTAGATAAATCAAATACTAAGGTTTGTGAACTTATGAGAGATCTAGACGCCTGTAAAGCCTCCAAATTAACGGTGGAAAATAATTTTGCTCTATTAGGAGAAGAGCGTAAGAAATTATACGCTAAAGTAAAGAAGTTAGAAGATCTTCTTGTAAGAAGGGGACAAACCGATCAAACTATATTCCTAAATCAGCCCATGGATCTAGAATTCTATGACTACAAATTTGGCTTAGGCTTTGAAAATCCACGATGCTTGACGAAAGTTGACTGCAAACAACTTTACGATGTCAAGTACATGAGTTTAGGACTAACGAATCTTATGGTTTTTACCAATGCAAAAAATATATGCTTCTAAATAAACGAAGAGGAAAGCCAAGACTAGGGTAATCCCCTTCTCCTACACCGAGTTGAATCAAAGCTACAAAACTAGGGATCTTCCCAAGGCTTGGAGCCTTGAGTCAACTCACCTTCAAGAAGATCATTCTATAATAGGGGAAGCATAAATCCATAATTCTGAAAATTCTCTCTACATCCTCATAGTTAGGAAAATAGAAGCATTAAGAGCCTCGTTAGGAAAAGAAAGAGAGAATTTTGGAGGTGAAAAGAAATTGTTCTTAATAGAGATGGAATCCCTCAAACCTTCCTCCATCTCACAAGCTATTTATCACGCAACTCACTCTGTTAGGAATATTTTGTAGCATCCTTTAATTTGTGTAATCTTGGGTTAATATGTTTATTTAGTGGGTTGTAGTAGTTTGGGGTGACTTATGATATTAAGTCATAGTTTTGTATTGGGCTTTAATATACCAAACAATTGTGGTATATAAAACCCAAATTACCCTAATTAGGGTTTTATCAAAAGAATTGAAAGGTAAGCCACCTTGTACATTAGAATTAAGAAAACACACACTAACACACACACTCAAGGTGTTCTTCACGTTTAACACATTGAAACCCTTCTTTTGATCCTTGTTTGGTAATATAAGGGCCAACAAGTTGTATCAGAGCCTAACGCGGATCAATATCTTCCATTTGAATCCAGTTTTGCTCGATTTCGACGTGATTTGACGAAGATTTTTGCTTGAAAACTCATTCTCTGTTTTTTTCACTGTTTTTGGATGTTTTCAAATCGTTTTCAGTGATTCTTTACTCCTGGGACATTAGAAAACTGATATTGAGTATATTTAGGTTCTTTCACGTCGATTCTAGTCAAGTTTGAGTCAGATTTAAGCCAAAACGAGTCTGAAAAAATCTGTTTTTCACTAAACTGGGTATCACTTTCGAGCGACGAATTGAACAGTACCATTGAGTTTGAAGGTTTCGACCGAAACTCACTGTGAGGAGATTCAATCAATTTTAATTTCGGGAATTTTTTCGCTTATTTCACAGTTTCGCTCGAAAGGTTTCTCGGCGAAAGTCCAATTGTTTCACCTGAAAGTTGATCGATTTGAGTTTCGACGAATTTTCAACCAATTTCACAGGGTTCGATCGATACAATTCTCGGCGAAAGGCCAATCTTTTTCGCCCGAAACGCTACAGTGCACAATCTCACAGTTTCGATCGATACACATCTCGAACGCTACAGTGCACAATTTCACAGTTTCGATCGATACACATCTCGGCGAAAGTCCAATTTACTAACTGTTTCGCTCGAAACTTTATTCTCCACTTAGTCAATTTCAATCTCAGACGATCGAAACTATTTATTCAAATCAAAATCGAATTCCATCTTTTGATCGAAACTATTTATTCAAATCAAAATCGAATTCCATCTTTCGATCGAAACTAACAATTTCAAAACTCTTTCGCCCAATTCACACTTTCGCCTGAATCTTCAAATCTAAACTTAGTTTCAATTGCCCGATTCTCAACACTTAGGACCAATCGTTGAGCCTATTTTCATATCATACTAGAGTCGATCAAGCACTCATATTTAGTTGAACAAAATTCTCAATCTCACTCAACACCAATTGTTCCATCCTCGAGCAGTACACTAAATTCATCAAACTCTTATATATCGACAGAATTCACTAAGACCTACTTAGACTCAACACTAGAAATTACTCAAACTTGACTACATTTCTTTCAAAACTAAAGTGTTTCATTTCGCAGATATATCTCGCGTTAACGATCATTACCAACATTAACATGGACGGTCTTGCTATTGGATCTGACAACCGTGCACCACTACTGAGATGGGGAGAGTACGGCATATGGAAGCAACGATTCATAAATTTCATAGAAATCAAGGATGGAGACCTCGCAAATGACATGCTTTCCTCCATGTTCGAAGGACCTGCCCAATTTTGGAGCATTATCCCTGCTCAACCCGATGCAGTTCCTGTAATTCCAGAAAGGAGAACTCCTAAGGACCCTAGTCGATACAACGATGCTGAGAAAGCACGAGCCAGAGCGGACAAGCTTGCTCGACACTATCTACTTCAGGCTCTACCAAATGATGTCTACAAGCAAGTAGATGCAATGGTCACTGCAAAGGAAATTTGGGACGAAGTCTTCAAGATGATGGTCGGAACAGAAGTTAGTACTTTGTCTAAGAAATCCAGTATCCTTACTGCCTATGACTCCTTCAAGGCTAAGGGGGGAGAAGAACTTGCTTATCTTCGCTTCATAACCATCATCAACGAGATGAGAAAGATTAACATCCAGCGCTCCAATCTCGAACACAACATCAAGTTCCTCTCCACACTTCAACCTGAGTGGGGACAAATTGCAGTTCTGGTTAAGCAACAGAACAAAGATCTGGACGCGATGGATATTCATTCCCTACACGATGATCTCTCACAATACTCGCAATATGCCAAAGAAATTAAGAACGAAGGAAAGCAAAACGTTGAAATGGAACCAATTGCACTCGCAACTTCTAAGTCAAGCAACAGGAGCTCGAAGACTTCTAAAGGAAAGCAGGTCGTACCATCTGACACCTCTGACAACACCGAATCTGACCAAGAATCAGAGGACGAACTCGAATCCATCAGAAAGAAGCTGGCAATGATCTCAGACACCGTCAATAAGATTAGCGCCAAGAAATCATCTTCTTCCTTCAACAAACAACGAACCTCGGGCGGGAAACAGAAGTACATTGCCCCTGAAGAGACTGAAACTAAGAAAACTGAAATAGTGAAGAAGTGCTTCAACTGTGGCAAGCCGGGTCACTTTGCTTCGGAATGCTTCAGACCCAAGAAGAAAAACACTGAATATTACAAGAAAAAATTTCAGCTCTCACAGCGCAAGGAAGCGGGAATAGTCTTGGTAGCTGAGGAAGAGGAATGGCTGGAGGACACATCTGACGAGGAGGAAGAAGAATGGCCTTCATGGTGAAAAGCATAGAGGATGACTCCGACGAGGATGAGCCAGCCATCGGATCAGACAGGACAGATGTTTCATCATCCGACCTGGAGGTATACACTCCATCCCTACATGATTTCGTTAAACTAGAACGTAGGATAGCCGAACTGTCCATGCATCGTAAAAATCACTCAAAACTCCAAAGCAATTTCGACAAAAATTATGCCCTGTTAAACAAACAACAGGAAGCGATAGCTATTCTTAATGAATCCTTGATCTTGTCCGAAACTAAAGTGAAGACTTTAGAAGATCATATAGAAAACAAGGAAATAGAAATTAGCAATATGAGTAGAAGATTGAAAGACAGCGAGGAAGAATGTGTAAATGTAGCGTCTCAATACGAACTAATCACCAACGAACGTGTACGACTATACAAGAAAATCAAGGAATTAGAGGACATCAACACCAAAAGAGGTCAAAGTGAACGAACCATGTTCCTTAGCCAACCTAAAGATGTTGAATTTTATAATCCCCGCGAAGGATTGGGATTTGAGCCCACCACTAACGCTGTAGCAGATAAAGTAGACTCTCTGTACAACATCAAACGTTTTGGGTTAAGCATCGAACGACTAATGCCCTTCGTCGGATCAAGTGAGGTGACTGAATCTGATGAACAAAGGCGGAAGAACAAAGAATGGGCTCAAATCATGTGTGACTACGACGAACTCAACAATAGCTACAAAACAAGAGAGATAACGCTCTCTGATGATTACATGTCACCATTTGGACCCGAAGGCACTGACGAACAGACTAAACCTATTTATTCATTCATATATATTCCAGAAATCATACGCAAAATAGGTTCCTTGACAGCCTCTCTAGAGTCGGAAAAGAAAGCTCACGAAGAAGAGAGAACTATTTTGTTGAGCAAAATTTATACTCTTGAAAACTTTCCTGATGCTTACAAACCTTCCACCTCCCGTCCTATTCCAGAATTATTTACATGTAAATGCAAGCAAACTACAAAGAAAATACCTTTATCTCACACTAACTTGGTATCACATGTGCTCACAGACAAAGGCGTGAGATCTAAGGAAGCGAAGAAGGTTCAACCTGGCTCAGCTAAGAAGACAACAGTCCCTGATAAGAAGAAGAGACCAGTCTCCAACTTTTCTTCTCATGTTTCAAAATCTTTTGCATTTCCAAAAGTGACTTCTTGTAATGTCGCAGAACGTGCTTCGTTATTCCATTCCCTAAAATCAAAGTTCTGTCATGTCAACAATGATGTACTTCCCCATCCTCATGACAGTCACTTCAGCAATAGCATTTCCAAATCGCATAGCGCTCGTTCTACGGACACATCTCCCACGCCGTCCAATCATACTACTAAATCTAAAGTAAAGAAACACAACATCTACAAGACCAAGCCAAGCAAGAAATTAAATCCAAAATAGATATGGAGTCCGAAATCTCAACTGCATCCTATAGGAAATCATCACGCTTGGACTCTCAAACCAGCTACACAACAACCTAGCAAAGAATTAAATCTAGCAACGAACAAGAAATCTACTACACCTGCTATCAAAAGAAGACCCATCTATAAATGGGTGCCAAAACTTACTTGATTTTTTTGCAGGTCCGTCATGTGTGGTACTTAGATTCAGGTTGCTCCTCACACATGACTGGAAACAAAGAGCTGTTGAGCAACTTCTCTGAAGGATTCCTCGGGAAGGTCTACTTCGGAAACGGTCATCTGCATCCATGCTAGGAACGGGTGATCTCATCCATGACAGGCTAACCATCAAAGGAGTATCCTACGTCGAAGGACTGAGCTACAATTTATTCAGCATAGGTCGTTTCTGCGACAAAGGCTACAAGGTGAACTTCGAGACCAACAAATGTAGTGTCACAGATATCAATGGAAGAGAGCTACTCACTGGACACAGGAAGACGAATCTTTACTCCATTGACCTCAAGACTGTTTGACCGACATGCCTTATTTCTCGAGCCTCTCTACATCAGAACGATCTCTGGCATCAGCGACTTTCCCATCTCAACTTCAAAGACCTAAACAAACTGCGATCAGAAAACTTGGTAAAAGGGCTTCCCTCGTTCAGATATCACAAAGAACATCTTTGCTCAGCGTGTGAAATGGGAAAGATAAGGAAAGCCTCCCACCGGACCAAACACATAGCCTCAACTTCCAAACCTCTCGAACTCATTCATATGGATCTGTGTGGACCCATGCGCACTCAGACCATTAATGGGCGGAAATATGTGTTAGTCATAGTGGATGATTTCTCACGCTATACATGGACTAAATTTCCGAGAACCAAGGATGAAACTCCAGGTCTAATCATTGAATTCATCAAAACCGCTCAAAACCTCTACCAACTAAGTGTACAAATCATCAGAACTGATAATGGGACAGAATTCAAGAACAGAAAACTCAGTGACTTCTATGCATCACTTGGAATCCCCCAACAGTTCGCAGCAGCTAAAACACCTCAACAAAATGGGGTAGTTGAACGCAAGAACCGAACCTTAGTTGAAGCAACTCGTACACTCCTCATTCACTCTGGATTACCTCACTTCTGGTGGGCCGAAGCAATGAACACAGCTTGTTTCACTCAAAATCGTGGCTCACTTCACAAGAGGTTCAACAGGACACCCTATGAGTTGATAAATCGTAGAGTGCCAGACGTCTCATTCCTGAAAGTTTTTGGGTGCAAGTGCTATGTGGCAAATGATCGTGAAGATAGAGGCAAACTTGACCTAAAAGCATTCGAAGGCATACTGGTGGGATACTCAACAACATCAAAAGCCTATCGCATATATCTGAAAGAGAAAAGATCTGTTATGGAGAGCATTAACGTAACGTTTGATGAAGTAGACCGAGTCGTTTCTGCACAAATCAGTCCAGAACCAGGACTTCTACGAGAATTAACAAAGGATCAACCTAGCACTTCCTCTATGGGAGAAACTTAAAAAACAAAGGCGTTAAGTGACACGGAACTCGATCTCTTATTTGAAGATCTCTTCCCAAAGCCGGCACCACACACTGCTCCAACAACATCTGCGGCCCAGAAAATACTGATCATGCGGAGCCTAACAATGACAATACCCCTCCTACGATGGAAAATCTTCACCTTGATGACGATAGTGAACCCCCAACAGATACAGAAATCATATCCAGCTCAGGCGCTGAAACTCCTCAGCCTTATGATACAACAATAGAAATTTCTTCAGGAGAGTTAGTAATGCCACAACCTGGAGAAGAAATAGAACATCAGGCTGATCAAGGTGGAGAAACAACTTACGATACAAACACAGCTGGATCTTCACAGCCTAGTACCAGAAAGTGGACTCGAGCCCACCCAAACTCCCAAATGATCCCTCCACTGGAGTAACCACTCGAGCATCAACGATAAACGAAAGCCTCTACTCCTGCTTTCTCAGTCAAAAGGAACCCAGTAAAGTAGCTGAAGCACTCGCCGATCCAGACTGGATAATAGCAATGCAGGAGGAAATCAATCAGTTTGAGAGGTTGAAAGTTTGGAACCTAGTACCTAGACCAGCTGGGAAAACCATTATAGGGACTAAATGGGTGTTTAAGAACAAAAGGGACGCGCAAGGAGTCGTTATCCGGAATAAAGCAAGGCTGGTGGCAAAAGGTTAAAATCAACAAGAAGGAATTGACTATGATGAGACATATGCTCCAGTCGCAAGAATAGAAGCCATCAGGATATTCTTAGCTTTCGCTGCATACAAGAATTTCACAGTCTGCCAGATGGATGTCAAAACTGCATTCCTCAACGGCATACTAAAAGAAGAAGTTTTTGTATCCCAGCCTGAAGGTTTTGTAAACGGACAACGCCCAGACCACGTCTACAGACTCGATAAAGCTCTCTATGGACTTAAACAAGCTCCCAGAGCCTGGTACGAAGTCCTCTCGGATTTTCTCATCTCATCTGGTTTCACTAAAGGGAAGATAGATACGACTCTTTTTATCAAGAAGGACGGATCAGACATTATGCTAGTGCAGATCTACGTTGACAACATCATATTCGGGTCAACAGACTCACGAATGTGCAGGAACTTTGGGGATCTAATGAAGCAAAAATTCGAAATGAGCATGATGGGTGAACTAAATTTCTTCTTAGGACTTCAGGTTAAACAGCTTCACGATGGAATCTTCATCAGTCAATCCAAGTACATTCACGACATACTCAAGAAGTACAACTTGGACAACTCAAATACTGCCATGACTCCAATGTCTACCTCATGCAAACTTGATGCAGATTCCTCAGGAAAATCTGTTAATCAGACAACTTATCGAGGCATGATAGGATCCTTGCTCTATCTTACATCAAGTAGACCTGATATCATGTTCGCCACGTGTCTCTGTGCACGCTTTCAAGCTGATCCAAAGGAATCTCACATGCTCGCGGTCAAGCGAATTTTCAAATATCTCAAGGGAACTCCGAATCTAGGTCTATGGTACCCGATGGAATCAAGCTTTGAACTCGTATGATACACAGATGCTGATTACGCAGGATGCAAGCTGGACAGAAAAAGCACTTCTGGAGCCGCTCAATTTCTCGGGGGTAAACTCGTAAGCTGGTCGTCACGAAAGCAAAATTGTGTCTCAACATCGACAGCAGAGGCAGAATATGTCGCTGCTGCGAGTTGCTGCTCAGAAATTTTGTGGATGAGAACCCAGCTGCGAGATTTTGGCATAACATTAAATTATATCCCAATTTTTAGTGATTCTACAAGTGCTATAGCTATAACAAGTAATCCAGTACATCATTCGCGCACAAAACATATAGACATTAGATATCACTTTATCAAGGAACATGTGGAACAAGGTACAATCGAAATGCATTTTGTCCACACAGATCTTCAACTTGCTGACTTATTTACTAAGGCATTGGATGAAAAGCGATTCCAATTCTTGGTATCTAGGTTAGGCATGTTGAACCATAAGACATGATCGATTGTCCCTACATGAACCTGATATTGTGTAAATAGATCATTTAATTTTTCTCTATCAGTTATGAATGGTAAAAATCCTACTATTATATCTAGGAGAGACTAATAAAAAATTTTATGCATGAATCTAGGGGGAGTCTTTCATTTTCATGCACTAATTTAGGGGGAGTCATTAAATGGTTCGCACAAATCTAGGGGGAGTCTCTCAAAATTATGCACAAAACAGTTCACACAAGGAGTTTTTATGATTTCTCATCAAATTTAAATTATATAGTATGGTGAAACTCCTTAAATTTCTATCGAAATTACAATTATTCAAAAATTTCAATTATCACAAATATTTCTCGGCGAAACTGAAAATTCTCTTGAAATTCCTTTTCAAATTCTCTCGGCGAAACTGCATATCGCTCGAAACCCTTTCAATTTGATTTGCCAATCGTACTAAACAAGTTTCGATCGAAACCAAACTTTAACTCTTGATTTATTAGTTTCTCGGCGAAACCAACTTTCGCTCGAAACACGTTTCGATTGAAATTGCAATTTCATTACATACTTTTATACTTTTATCGGCGAAACTGACTTTCGCTCGAAACACATTCGATTGAAATTGATTATTAAATCCTTTGAAATTTCTCTCGGCGAAACTAACTTTCGCTCGAAACTCAATTCAATCAATCGGAATCAAAATTGACCCTTTGCAATTATTCTCGGCGAAACTGAGAGTCTGCTTATTTAAATAGAGTTTCGCCCGATACACTTCTTCTTCATCAATTTTCAAATTCACTCATAAACCCTCTCTGAAATCGCACACGAACTCATCACTGTCTCACTCTGTTTTTCCGTTTATTGCAACTCCAAATCCCTCTTTGGTAAGGAAAAACGCTAATCTACAGCCTTTAACTGATTTTTTTCTCATTCGTGCATGTTATGCAGATTAGGGTTGCGTGTGTTCGAGCGAATCACTGTTAAAACGTGTTTTCATATCGCCTAGATTCGCTCGAAACTAATCTCTTGCTTCAATTTCACATTCCAATCGATCGATTGTTACTGAAAATTTTTCTTATTTTGTGTTTTCAAATCGACGAAACAGTGAATCTCAATTTTTCTTATTCTGTTTACTACTTTCGATCGAAACAGGGAATCTCAATTTTTAACATTATTTAATCGCTTATGACTTAACCCTTTCGGCCGAAACAACTCACAGTTTCGATCGAAACTGACGACAAAATTGATTTTAATCGATCGACACTGAAGGCTCAATCGAATCGATCGATTTGCGAGTTAAATTGTACCACATTGGACTTTCAATCGAAACTGAATTGCATTACCCTTTCGCCGCACTTATTTAAAGTACATATGACTTTCGATCGAAACTGAAATTAATTTCACTTTCGCCGAAGTAGCCTAAATTGAGCATGACTTTCGATCGAAACCACAGTCCAAATTGAACTTATCACACGATGCACATTGTTTACCGAAACTCAAAATCAATTGAAATTGAATTGAAATTGTCACTTTCGCCGATTGCTTAATCCAATTTCACTTTGTTTCTTTCACGATACTTTGTCACAATTTTTTATGCCAAATTTTTGTAAGTCCTAACATGCTTAACAACGTTTTGAATAATTTTGCATACTTTCTAAGTCAAAATGGTCGATTTCCACTAATCCATTGCTCTTATCTTGCAGATCTACCGTAATGGTGCGACAAATTGATGAGATTTTCGCCTCCAAGGACTGGGCACAGAGGACACCCAACAACCATCAACTGGACTTTGATAATACCTCGTGCCCAGATCCTATCATTATTAAAATCCTCGCAAACCACCCTTTAAGAACCGCCCTAAACATCACCGAGGTAGTCCCTGAAGTATATGTGCAACAATTCTGGTCCACCCTTCAAAAACCAACCAATAACCCAAAAGTAACCACCCTTTCCGCCAAAATCGACAACACCATAGTAGTCCTTACTCCATCCATTATCCGTTCCATACTAAACCTACCTCATTCACTCCTATATAATCCCCATCCCTCCAACGACGACCTAATCAGGGACTTCCTATTCATGGGCCACAAACTTAACACTCAAAACTCCATACACTTACCTGAGTTCACTGCCAAAGACATCCCTGCACCTTGGAGGACTCTGTTTTTCATTGTCAACAAGTGCCTCTCACCAAAGCACTCCGGGTCCGACAAGTGCAACCGGAATATCATGATTATCTTCCATGGGATCGTCTTCAACAAAAATTATGATGTCGCCCAACTCATCTGGTCGGACATCCTCGATCAACTGCGAAGGCGAGGCCTTGGATCTACGAAGCCGGTGCTCCCTTACTTACGGTGGCTGCCCGTCATCGTCCAACATTTCGTGGATCTTCATCCCGAAATCGAACGCCGACCGAGAGACGAGGGCTACCAGTCTCCAAAGCTCATAAAAATCCAATCGACGAAGAGCAAAATCGATCAGGAGGCCATGATCATCCCAGACTACTTACTTCGCCTCCTTGATCCGAATGAGCCGGAGCTACGCAAATATATGCAAGCCAACAACCTCGACGACGTCCCCGTGGCTCAACAAAACCCAGTTGAACCTAACCCAGGGACAAGCCAACCCCCACACCCAAATGTAGGTCTAGGAAGCTCCTCATCCCCACAGCCAAAACGAAAGCGTAAATCTAAAGGGGCTGACCGAGGAGGACAACAGGAACGGCGTACAAAGCAAAAACACACCGTACTCCTAAGCCAACTAGTCCACTTATAAGCCGGACCGAGCCCATAGGTACAGGGGTTGACTTTGTCTTCCCCCGAGTAGAAGTCGCGACATCGGGTCCAATCGCGCAAACTACCATTCCCAGCCACTCAATCATCTCCCAACAGATGATTGTTTCACATACTCACGAGGTGCCACGTCATTCATCACCACCTCGCTCGGAGGTGGTAGATGTAACAAGCAGTACTCCGCCTCAGACTGCACCTTCTTTGATCACTACGAGTCTAGTGTCCTCACCATCCATAATTTTTCCACTTTCTAGGACACTACCATTAGATTCTGCACCTCTAGATCTTAGTGATCTAGACCGAACGCTCTACGATGTCTCCGTACTAGAATCTAGTACGGAACAGAGCGGAAGACCCAACGTAGTCAACATCACTATGGCTACGACCTTGGGCCATCAATCTGAGTCCGTCTCAGCTTTGATGTCAACGATGAGCCTACGTGGCCTCGGTTCTTCAAGTCCTGTGCAAACGGGCGGCACATCAGTACCCTCTACTGATGTTGTGACGACGGAACGTCTTAGTGACTCCGTTCGGTTATTTTCCCCGTTCGTGACGGAGGCCAGGCTGGATGATCGCCTCGCAGAGTTTGCGAAAGGACTCGAGTACACAATCATGGCCCAAGTCTACAGTGCAATTGGGACCTCCACTCGAGACAAAGGCAAAGCCCCCGTCACCGGACCCATGACCACACGACCCGACCCAACTCCTGGCTCTGAGGAAGGACCGTGGAACGTACCCATCCCGGAATTGATCGACGTTCTACTGTCCCGAGTCCGTACTGCACCGACGCTCACTGCTTATGAAGCGGAGGTCCTCAGAGTCTGGAGCTTCCTTTCAACCCGCCTAACCCCGGCGAGGCCCAGTCATCCAGACAATCACGTGACGACCCTGACGGTGGGGATCGTCCCGAAGGGGAGAAGACACAAGGGACAGGGCCTCAACCGCAGCCACAGCCGCAACCTAGAACCACCCGAACACCCACCAGAACAAAACCACCTACACCCACCCAAACCAGAAAATCTACCCGAACTACTACCAATACAACCCAAACGACCTCCTCATCAACCGTGAGTCCATCACTGCCTAGCCTTACAAACCCAAGAACTTCCTCTGATCCTCCATCCTCACCTACTCTATCTCTCGAAACACTTTACAACCAACACTCAGCGGTAGAAAATGACATCTTCAACGACGATTGGTTAACAAAGCCGATGCATCCAGCCTTGGCCAAGGGCTTTCTGGACAACACCATATACTTCTTGATGAAGGCAAATGTTGACCTAGCACTTATCGACGATGATGAGCTCGAGGAAGGTGAAGACTACGAAGCAGACATTCCAGAACTTCCAGAGCTTCTCAAACACGCTGTCGTCGACAAGGTGTGCCCCCCTCGAAGTCAAAGATAGGAAAAGAACAGAAGCCGCCGTGGGAAAATGTCAAGGTGATAGCTCCATATCAAGAAGAGATACGGAGAAGAATTTGGAGGAAGGAAGATAGGATCAAGGAGCTAGACGAGCTGAGTCTAAGAGGCCTAACTCATCTCCCGAGAACAACTGCTATACGATACATACTCTCTCTTCGTAGAGGACTTGTGTTGAGAGCTAAAGATACAAACGTTGACAATCTTAGAAGAGAAGAGAAGGAAAAGGCCAGAATCAGCAAAATCTTGGGAGTTCGGCGAGGTCGTCTCGACTATTATAAGTATCCTATCTATAAAGTGCAGCGAGAAGATGGAACGGTTGAGGAACTGACTGAAGGCGATCTCTCCTACATCAGAGGTGAAGATGTTGATCGGATACTTTTCAGCTTCAGATTTCTTGGAACACTCCAGAATCCAGACTTGAAAGTGGGCTACGTTTCTCTTAAGCGATTCATGATGCGCCAAATCAAGTTCAATTCGACTCACGATCTTCAAATGGCGGTTGAAAGCAACATGAAAGGGGTGAATCTCACGAAGCCATCCTTCGAAGTCCCCGACTCAAGTCTTGACGGCCACATAATCAATGATGAGAACGATCCATCGGTGGTCTACACCAATTACAAAGGAGAAAAGAGGCTGATGAAAACATCCGAGATTGCCAAATTCAGCGATGAGACGCTGCTGATCATTCGGGTGAAACTCGAATGGATCTTGGAGAAGCTAAGGAACGAAGAAGCAGAAGCCCAGGATAAGTACGAGAAGCTGATCAACATCATCTCTGATCGATTATCCTTACGAAGAACGATACGAACTTACGTGTTCAGACTTGGACTCAGGAAATCGATTGATGCTGTGGAGGAACCCAAGAAGAAGAAGACACAAAGGACATCTAAGCGAAAAGGATGCTAAGGGGGAGATTGTTAGGAATATTTTGTAGCATCCTTTAATTTGTGTAATCTTGGGTTAATATGTTTATTTAGTGCGTTGTAGTAGTTTGGGGTGACTTATGATATTAAGTCATAGTTTTGTATTGGGCTTTAATATACCAAACAATTGTGGTTTATAAAGCCCAAATTACCCTAATTAGGGTTTTATCAAAAGAATTGTAAGGTAAGCCACCTTGTACGTTACAATTAAGAAAACACACACTAACACACACACTCAAGGTGTTCTTCACGTTTAACACATTCAAACCCTTCTTTTGATCCTTGTTTGGTAATATAAGGGCCAACACACTCAACTAATAAGATCACTCTAAAAAGCGTGAAGAAAGAAAAAGCGTCGTTGTTAGGTCTTGATTTATCAACTCTATGATCCTAGCCTCGAATTCTTAAGTTTACGATTAGAATTGTTCAACTTTACGATCGAAAAGTTACTGTTGAGGGCTCGAGAAAGAATTTCGCTTAGAGTGAGAAGATTTCTTGTGTTTCTCTATCTAGAAATCGAATTGCAAGCCTTTCGGATCAATTTCTCTAATCTTCTCATTAAGCACAATGTTTGTACATCTATTTATACCAAACATACTTGGTATAAATAATAAACTAAGTCCTAAATTAAGGACAAATACAATAAGAGCCCCTAATTACAAGGACAACTAATTAAATCAAAGCACAACTAAAATGGTATTCTACCTATAGAATATAGAATCATGCGAATGGAAATCTGTGAAAGATTTAAGGTTTTGAGGGATTTTGATTTCGTCTTTTTGACAGGAATTTTGCGTGAGAGAAAAATTTTCGACTATTGAATTTTGCGATTAAGGTTTATGAGTGTATTTAGGGATTTTCGACTGCAAAAGTTACTTTTTCTAATTGGGCTGATTGGACGTTTTAAGTTGGCAAATGATATTGGCACAATTTTGAGTTTTCGCTCGAGAAACTCAGATCGAAAATTTTCATCAGGTCCCTATTTGATTTTTGCTCGACTTATTTGGAGCAAAAATTAACATTTGGTCCCATGAATAGCGCCATATGCTTTCTTTATGGTTGGATCTTGTTTCCTACGGGTCTTCCTAGAGGCATTTGTCTTCGAATGATTAGTTTTAAATGCTGCAATAGAGCCTATTTCGAAATTAGTGCTTCTAAAAGTGGTAGGCTGAATAGAACATGTAGAAGCAATTATTTGAACAGAAGAAACAGCTCCTTTATTTCTACGAGTGTCTTTTATTTGTACAGAAGGAGATATTTTCTTAGACATTCCCGCCTTCGACTCTAATCCTGGCCCTACGCTCTCTGTAGACGTAAGCGAAACAGGATTAGATTTAGAATTTGTTTTAAGTATTATGTTTAATTTTTTGATCTTTTGAAGGCGCTTTCTTTCTTCACGCTTTTCAGAATGATATTTTCGGTTGAGGGAGATGCGTGAGAAATGGCTTGTGAGATGGAGGATGCTTTGAGATTTTACATATCTTTTAGGAATTTTTTCTTTTCAGCTTCAGAATTCTCTCTTTCTTTGTCTAATGAGGCTTTTAAACCTTCTATTTTCCCAATAATAGGGGGTATATAGAGAGAATTTTTAGAATGATGTGATTGAGCTTCCTTATTATTAGAATGATCTTCAAGAACTTGAACTGATTCAAGGCTCCAACCATTTGGAAGATTCCCAGTGTCGTTATTTTGATTAGGTTCGTCATAGCAAAAGGGGATTTCAGCCTTGGTTTTGGCTTTTCTCTTGGATTCTTCTAATTCATAAGTTTCTTTTTCCCCAGTAAAAGCCATGAGACAGGTTAGTCTGAGACCCATGTATTTGACATCGTACAGTTGTTTACAGTCAACTTTCTTCAAGTGACATGGATTCTCAAAACCTAAGCCATACTTATAAAATTCTAAGTCCATGCAAAAATATAGTCTGTTCAGTTTGTCCCTTCTTTACTATAAGATCATCTAATTTTTTAATTTTAGCGTATAACTTCTTACGCTCTTCTCCAAATATAGCAAAGTTATTTTCCACCGTCAATTTGGCGGCTTTATAGGCGTCTAGATCTTTCATAGGTTCACAAACCTTAGTATTATATTTATCTACTTCGGCTTCTAGGTTGGTGATTTAGTAGTCGCTTCTGTTAACCGACAATTGAGGTTAGCTTTCTCATTTAGATTTCTAACCAAGCAATTATAGTTATTTTCTAGCATGTCTTCTAATTCTTTGACTTTTAAATCATGCTGCTCTATCTGAGGCTTTGTAGTCTCACTAGAATGTAAGCTCTTAGTAAGTTCTTCTATATTGAACTAGAGCTCCTATATGAATCGAGACTAGTAATTTTCTCCTGAGACTTAGCTAGTTTCTTCTCTACTTCCTTTACGCTTTTCTGCTCACGTTTCATGTTAGTGTATGCTAATTGATACGATTCTAACTTGGTCAATAATGTGGATGGAGAAACTACCTCCTGAGAAGATTCGGATGCTTGGTCGTCGTCCTTGGGTCTGAAGTTTCTACATCAGAATGCTCGTCCAAGCGGGCCATTAGGGCTAAACTCTCTTTCTCTGAGCTAGATGTGTCATCGAGCCAATCGTCTTGTTCTGCCATTAAAGCTACTCCAGTTTCCTTCTGCTTTGTGAGTTGAAGCTTCTTGGAGTAGTAGTTGGCGTCTCTCTTCTTTGGGAGAGAGCATTCTCTGGCATCATGACCTGGTTTCCCGCAGTTAAAGCACTTGGTCGGTTCTTCGGCGATTTTGACTTCGCAAGTCTCAGGTGCATGTTCTTTGTTCCTTGAACTTGAGGTCCGAAGCCGATAGGCTGATGATGAGGACTTCCTTTTGAAGTATTGTTTGCTCATCATTTTTCAAATTAGCGCCAACTGCTTTCTCGTTACGAGTATTTTCGCGTGATCCCGACCCTAGGATTTCGATCCCGAGCTTCCCGGAAATTTTCCTCTCCTCCCTCTTATGCTTCCCTTCTTTCTCTCCTTTCTCCCTCTCTCCCTCTCTCTCTCGGCCTCTCCCTCTTTCTTCTTCCTTTTTCTCTCTTTTTCATTCCTTTCTCTCTTTCCTCTCTTTCTCACACGGTTTCTCTCCCTCCTCTCTATTCTCCATGGTTTATTTATTTATCTTGTCCTCATGGAGGTGTCTTAGGTGTATTAGGTGTGTTACTTGGATGACTAGTTGTATTTGATTTAACTACTAAGGACATTAGTTGGTTAAGTGATGATGAACCTCCCCCCTCAACGTTCGCTTTTCCTTTCTTTCCCTCTTTTCCTTTAACTTATTGGTTATTAAATTGTCCTTACGCTCACATGAAAATGAGGTCATGGTTGTTATTTTGTCCTCATACCATTATGGAGATGCATGGAGGTGGCTTGGTTATTAGATTTTGTCTCCATGCTCACATGGAGATAACAAATCAAGGAGGTGTATATTTATTTTATTTAGTTGTCCCATTAATAAATTTCTGCCGTTATAATTAATTTTTATATTTTTATTTATTATTAGTTTTTTTATGATCATTAATATTACTATTATTATTATTTTATTATTGTTATTGGACCAAACTCCTAACAACTTGGGCCATTATTTCCTTTATTTGGCCCATAATTATTTTCGGTCCATTTAAATTTTTTGAGTCCAATTATATTTTTTTTTCCCGGCTCGAACAGAAATCGGTGTATGTTCGAAAATCAACTCCACACATTCCGAATATTATTGGAATAATCCCGTATAAATTTTGCGGGTATTACATCCTCCACCCTTATAAGAATTTCGTCCCCGAAGTTACAGTACAGAAAATAATTTGGGATACTTATTCTTCATATCATCTTCTCGCTCCCACGTGGCTTCTTCAACCGCTTGGTTTCACCACAGTACTTTGGCTAACGGAATATATTTATTCCGAAGTCGCTTCACTTCGTGCATTAAGATTTCAACTGGCTCCTCTTCGTAGCTCAAGTCCGGCTTGAGTTGCTGGTGAAATGATTTGCTTTCCAGCACATGATTCGGGTTCGCAACGTATTTACGTAAGGTTGATATGTGAAATACGTCATAGACTTGGGCTAATGAGGCTGGTAACTCCAGCTGATACGCAACTTCTCCTATTCTCTTGAGTATTTTGAAAGAGCCAATGTACCTTGGGCTCAATTTGTCCTTTTTCCCGAATCGCTTCACGCCTCTCATTGGCGAAAATTTCAGAAAGGCTTGATCACCTTCGTTGAATTCCAACGGCCCTCGTCTCTTGTCTGCATGACTCTTCTGACGACTTTGGGCCGTTTGCTTCCTCTCTCCAATTTTTTTCCCACAGCTTTAGTCATTTCACGAATCATTTCGGGACCCCACAACGCGTTCTCGCCGATTTCACCAATGAACTGGGGATCGACATTTACGCCCGTACAAGGCTTCATAAGGCGCCATCCCGATCGTGGCTTGATAGCTATTGTTATAGGAAAACTCGATCAGTGGGAGGTATTTGCTCCAACTTCCTCGAAAATCCAGAATGCATGCTCTCAACATATCTTCGAGCGTCTGTTCTTTCAGATTGTCCATCCATCTCGGGATGCCGTACTGAAGGACAGTTTCGTCCCCATGGCCTTTTGTAAGCTCACCTAGAATTGGGACAGAAACCTCGAATACCGATCCGAAACGATTGAAATCGGGATCACATGGAGTCTCACAATTTCTTGTAAGTACAGCTCGGCGTATTTCTCCATGGAATAGGTTTGATTGCTTGGTAAGAAATAGGTTTTTGGTAACTCGACGACGAAGTCCATAGTGATATGGTCCCACTTTCACTCGAGAGTCGTCAATGGTTGTAACATTCCCGTAGACCTTTGATGTTCTGCCTTAATTTGTTGGCAGGTCAAGCACTGTTGTACAAAGGCAGCTATATCTTTCTTCATTCCTGATAACCAATAATGTATTCGTAATCCCGATACATTTTTGTTGCCCGGGATGTATCGAGTAGATTGTCATGTGAGCCTTCGTCATTATAGTTTGACGGATCTCTTCATCGTGTGGCACATATAGACGACCTCGGAATTGTAACTTTCCATCGTCTCGAAATTCAAACTCCGACGGAAACATTCCCGTCTAGTCCCGCCTGTATCTTTAGATATAGTCCATCTTCTTTTTGTGCCTCAATGATTTGTTCTAACAGTGTTGGTCTTAAAGTCAACGCTGCCAGCTTCGTTTTGATCTCCCCGAAATTGATTATTTCCACTCCGAGTTGGCACAGGTCCGTATTCACTGAATTACGGCTCAAAGCATCTACAACTATGTTCGCTTTCCTTGGGTAATAATTTATCACACAATCATAGTCTTTTACTAACTCGAGCCATCGTCTTTGCCTCATGTTCAACCCGTACCCCAAGCCATTTTTCGAGGCATAACTGTATACCAAAAATCCTTCGGTATTAGAGAATTGCAAGGACAGGAGTTGTTGTCAATCGTTTCTTCAACTCCTGGAAATTGAAGAAACTAAGTGATCGACACATGGTGTGTGACTGAAAAGTGCGACAAGTAATAATTAAAACGAATACCTAATTACTATCACCGACGTGCGATAGGCAGTGGACCTATTGTTTGTAGTGTAGTAAAGTGAGTAAACGAGTATCGAACACAAGGAATAAATCAAGTACCAGTAGTGACCTATCGACTCGATATTTAGCCTAAACAAAATACGCAGATTGTTTTATGACTTAACCTAACAGATTACTTCTAACTCAACTAGAGATTCAAATAACACGCTTAAAATTGATACGAAGCTTCAGATAATAAAGATGTGCTCGGGATTTGAATCCCGCTAGGTGTTATCGACTAAGACAATAAAATCGTTCCTACGTGATCTTGACTAGATCGCAGTAATTATCCTACCCGCTCGCGAGTTTGCTGTCGCCCTAAACGCTCGCGGGGATCTAAGATTCAGTAATTACTAACGGCGAGGATCGAGTATTTGCTTTCGCCCTATACTCGATTTCTATCTTCTCCGAACGACCTAGACGTTGTTTAGCTGTCGCCCTAAACATTTTTCCATACGATTACTTTAACACATAGACATATTAAAGCAACGAAACAAATTCATAGAATGATAAATGGTCAAAACACATAGTCACGATAATTATAAATCTTAACTACGAAACATCCTAGCGTTCATCTAATCCCAACCACAAAGGGGAATTAGCTACGCATAATAGACGGGAAAACAACGAAAGATATAAGGAATAAAGGCGAAGAATTCATATTCTTGATATCCGGATGATCTGTGATGGAAGCGTCCAGGATTCTTCGTTCTTCGTTCAATTGGGCGTGATTTCGTCGATGATCCGTCTCTTGCGCTCCGGGACGCGATTCTGCGTTCTTATGTGCTATTTTTCGTCCCTAGAGGGATTAGGGTTGATCTCTGGTCGATTGTCCCCTTTCTGGGTCGAATTTGGGCTTTTTATAGTGAAATTCGACAATGTCACGGCCTGGGACAAGACAGGTCACGGCCGTGACACTCTAGGGGCAAAAATTGAGCTCACTGCCGCTCGTCACGGCCTGGTGCAGTAGTGTCACGGCCGTGACCCCCTCAACAGCTTTGCGGCAGTTTCGTATTTCTCTCGGATGGAGGGGTAAACGATGTCCGATTGACCTGAAATTTTAACCATAGATAGAAGACTCGCTAGTCCTGATTTTGACCAAAGGAATTCTCAATCCGAGGTCTGTATTGAGAGATATGAATTTTCTAATGCTGCTGCTGCTACGGGTCACGGCCTGGTGCAAGAAGTATCACGGCCGTGACCACCTTCAGTCTAACTCTCTGCCAAGTGTCACGGCCAGGTGCAACATGTGTCACGGCCGTGACCTTCACCAGTTTTCATCGTTTTCGCGCCGTTTTGCCTCGTTTTCGCTCCTTTTCGCCCGAAACTTGTCCTAAAGCCTTATAATACCAAAACAAGCAGAAATAGGGCTAATAAGTGCATAAAATGACTGAGCCAATTAAATACTATGATAAACGTACTACGATACGTTTATCACTAAGTTGAGAAGATCACGAAGACCAGCTGCCGTTGGATCTAAGATAGCGCGCGATCTATGTTAGGAATATGCCCTCGAATGTTATACGAGGATTAGATTGTATAGGACATTAGATTATTTATCATTCGACCTTTTGTGTAATAAGATATTTTCGTGTGTTTAATGAAAGACATTGTTCGTTTAGTGGAGATAAGAGTTCTTTACTTAGCATCCGGTAATGCAATAAATGAACAAATCCAAATGTGTCGAGTTGAGTCACTGTTCTCGATGGGTACGAGAGAGGAGGCACCAGTGGACTCTTAACCTCGAACATTAAAAGTCCATATGCCTGAGGCTCCAGTTGGGTGCTGGATAACTGATCACGGCTCATTTGTTGATGACCTATAGTGTGCCGATATCTCGCTTGGGAGCGGAGGTCATGACTTGTTGTTAGGATATTTATAGATTGTATCAATAGTTTAAGTCTTAGGATTAATATTGTAATTATCCTTTTAGCTTGGGCTTTGAACTAGAATGTAATTATTATATAGTTAGTGTTTATGCCTTAGTATACCTAGGGTTAATGTGGTATATAAGGTTTTACCAACACAATTTGAAAAGTAATCAAAGATCAAAAGGCTAAACCCATTTTTCACACAATACACACACTTGAAGGTGAGAACCTCTCCCTTTTTCATTTCATCAAAGCCTCTTTGATTCCTTGTTTGGTGCATTCGGGACCAACAAGTGGTATCAGAGCAAACGTGGATCGATCTGCATTGATTTGAATCCAGTTTCATTCGATTCTGAGAAAGATCAAAGGTGTTTTGGGTAAAAAATCACTTTCGGGCATTTTGAGCTCCTTTTGGGGTATCAATGCTTTGTTTTTGTGTTTAAAACCTTCCCCCAGATCGATTCTATGCCTAAAATGTTTTTAAAACACTTTTGGATCAGTTTTAACGAGTTTTGAGCAAGATTGAAGCAAAAATGCTTCAGAAAAAGTCATCTCGGCCATTCTCTGTTTTTGGTCGATTTGACCTGTCTTTTGTTGTTTTTAGCTCACAAATCGGTCGACTATGTGTTTAGGGAAGATTTTCCGAAGTTCTGGATCAAGTTTGAGCGATTTTGGTTGAGATTTGAGTGAAAACGGACGATTTTCTGGTAAAAACTCGCGATACGCAATGGAACAGTACATTGATGTTCTTGCCCGCGAAACTTTTTGCTGAGTCGTTCAAGTCTGCGAAGTTCCATATCCGCGAAATTTGATTCCGAGAATAGATCTAAAACCGCGAAAATTTTCACTCTCACTGCATTTTTTCTCAACTGCCTATTATCAAAATCCGAGAAACCTTACATCTGCGAAATTTGCTTACTCTTCATAATCCGAGAAATTCTATACCCGAGAAAGCTTATTCCGAGAATTTTTCTGAGCCGCGAAATTTTACAGCCGAGAACTTTTCGAAACTCTTCATAATCCGAGAAATTCTATACCCGAGAAAGCTTATTCCGAGAATTTTTCTGAGCCGCGAAATTTTTCAGCAGAGAACTTTTTGACATTTTATATCCTTGAAATTCTCAATCGAGAAAGTTTCTTTCTTCCGATAATTTTTTCCGAGAAACTTTCTCAAATCACACTTCAACCCACGATACTTCTTCCAACATAAAATTCGTTCTCAAACCTGAAAATTCTCAAGACTGAGAAACTTTCTCACATGCGAAATTTTAAAAAAAATCAGAGAAATTAATTTTCTGAGATTTTTTTTTCTTCCGAGAATTTCTCTTTGAAACTCACGAAACACCGAAATCTCTCAACAAATAATTTCTCGGGTAATTCTTCATACAATCACGTCTCTTCAAACTGCGAATTTTTTCTGACGTGTTAAATTTTTTTCGTATTACATTCTTTCTCGTGTTGAAATTTTTTCGTCGAACCTTTCAAAGTCTTGATCATTACACTTTAATCCTATCCCCCTATATCACCATTGACAAAACTTACCCCTCAAAATCGTTTTTTAAAATTTCTAGAACTTCTCCGAACTTCAAGATATATTTTCCCTTCATACGCTTTCGACCATCACACACGTTCACCTAGTTCTCAGAAATCCTTTAAACGATTTTTCTCAAACTCTACTCGTTAAACTTATATTTCTCATCTCATTCGTTACTAACCCTCTTATCCATACAAGATCAAAACCACGGACGATTTGACTGTACCAACCATGTCTGCCACAAATGACATCTCAACAGTGGGCTCCGACACCAGACCTCCGATGCTGCGACAAGGGGATTACAGCATATGGACAAACAGGTTCCTCACGTTCATCAGGAACAAAGGCGCACCACTCTCTCAGTACCTACTGGACTCCATCTTCAACGGTCCAGCACAGTTCTGGACAGTCATCCCTGCTCAACCAAACGCAAACCCTTCCATGGATGAACGCCGCACTCCAAGAGGTCCCATCAATGAGAATGAAAAGGCTCGCCTACAGGCCGATGAGACTGCCAAAGGATATCTTTTCCAAGCTATGGGCAACGAAGTCTACACTCACATCGAGTGCTGCACAACTGCCAAGGAAATATGGGATGAACTCGTGGAAATCATGGCAGGCACAACTGAAAGTGCTCAGGGGAGGAAATCAGCATGTCTCTCGCAGTATGAACACTTCCAGGCCTATGATGGAGAGGAACTGCGTGACACATACCTCCGATACTTGAAGGTCATCAATGAACTCAAGAAAGCCAGGATCTCGAGGGACAAATTCGATATCAACAACCGCTTCCTTGGTAGCCTCAAACCACATTGGGGCAATGCAATCGTGATGATGATTCAGAGTAAGACCTCTCTAACACCTCCATCCATGCTCTCTACGACAGTCTGTCTGCCTATGCTCCTTACGTGCAACCCCAGTCCACCAACACTCGAGTCGACCCACTGGCTCTCCTCCCGAACAAGACTACCGAACGATCTTCCGCCTCTAAGACCAAATATAACAAAGGGAAGCTACCAGCTGTTGTATCTGACTCCTCTTTGGGATCCGAAGATGATACAGAATCTGATGAAGATGTTCGTGATCTACGCAAACAACTGGCAATGCTCACAAAGATGGTCTCAAAGAAGATCGGGAAAAATCCTCATCCTCCTCCAATCGCCAAAGAACCTTTAGCGGCACCAAAAAGACCACTCCCACGGAGGAAGCTAAGCCGACAAAGAAAGATGAGGAATCAACACCTCAAAAGTCTATGAAGTGCTTTCGGTGTGGAAAGTCAGGCCACTTTGCCAAGGAATGCCATGCCCCACGCGTGAAGGACTCTGGCTACTACGACCGTAAGGCCAGAATGACCCGCAAAATGGAAAGTGGGAAAGTTCTACTCACCGAAGAAGCTGAATGGGTGAACGACACTTCAGAAGACGAGGAGCCTAAGGATGAAGATTGCTGCATGGCAAGGCTGATCGAACAGGACGAGGACGATGAGATGGGTAACACCGATGAGAACACAGCTAAGACTCCTACCAACGCTGAGTCTGAGGTACGAATTTCACAACTCGATGATGTGTTTAATCACCGACACACCATTAACAAACCCACCGTAGACGCTAAGGATTATAATGAACTTAAGCTAAAATTTGAAAACAACTATGCCTTACTTAGTCTAAAAGTAGAAGAGCTCGCTCGTGCAAACGAACGTCTAATGGCCTCTGAAGCGTTAGTCAAACATCTGCAAAGCAAGAATAAATAAAGTGAGACTAAGGTTAAGGAAACCACACTGGCCATTAGTTCATGTGAAATATCTCGTCTCCTGACGGCCTCCCAATATGTACTACTTACAAAGGAAAGAGTTAGGCTATACCAAAAGGTGAAAGAACTTGAAGAGCAACTTCATCTTAGAAAAAGAGCCGCACACATCTTATGCCTATTGAACCAACCAGTTGAAACAGAATTCTACGACGCCCGGATGGGAATCGGCCTGGCCAGCAACTGCGATCCAACGCCGCTAATTGTTAAAAGGTATAACATGTACAGTACATCATTCCTACAACCGAGGAAGGGTACTCCCTCACAGCTCATGCCGTTTGTAAGATCCTCCTCCGTTGGCCTGTCGGAAGAAAAGAGGGAACAAAACATTCTCTGGGCAGAAATCTCATACGACTACGCAGAATTGAACACTACCTACAAAACTAAAAAGCCTTCACTCACTGAGGACATCAAGTCTCAATTCCCAACCGAAGAACAGGAAATTGCTTTTCGATAAGCACTTTCTCGCATCTATATCCCGGAGAAACTTCTGGTTATTGCAGAACTAGAACGAACCCTAGAATTAGAGCGGAAAGCCTTTGCAAAAGAGCGAGAAGATCTACTGAGCAAAATCTTTACCCGAGAGCAATTTCACAATACGAACAAACCCTCTACGTCGAGTCAAGTACCCGATTCTCAAACATGTAAATGTAAGAGGACGGCGAAGATGACTCCTGAAGCTGACATATGTTCAAACACTAACTCTCGTATTCTTATGGATACAGGGAATGTGAGTTCGACGTCTCTGGAAGAGAGTTCGTATGAAATAAAGGAGAACCCGCTCTTCGATGACAAGAAGAAAAGACCATCCTATGTTCGTCTTTCCTCTCTATGACTGAATCCCAACATCTTAAGGACGTAGACAATTATGTTACCAAAACTTATCTTCCCTTTACCAAACTAATGTCTATGTGTTGCTGCAATGAATTTATTCTTCCACGCTTTCATGAATATGAGACACACGAACACGCAACACTCCGACCAAACAAGCGAACCTCCTCTACGACGCCTTGGCATTCTCCCAGTACGTCTAAGCCTACGGTTAAGCGAAAACGCCTTCCGACGCGGAATACAAAGTCACCTACTACTCGCAAGCAAAAGACGGCTAAAACCGAAGGACGACAACAACAACCAAAATCCCCACGCCAATTCATGAATAAGGCAACGTATATGCAAGCGCAAGTTAGGCAAATATGGGTTAGAAAAACCATAATCCCGCCTCATCAAACAAATCACAAAGGGAAAGCTAAATTAGATCCAACACAACCTGATTTAGACCCCACATTTCCCATTAAGCGCATGAAAATATTACTTGTATCACAAGAAGGTCCCGTCCGTAAACGGGGACCCAACGTTTGCTGATGATTGCAGGTCTGTCATGTGTGGTATCTAGACTCGGGTTGCTCTACACACATGACGGGGAACAAGGAGCTGTTGAGCAACTTCTCCGAGCGCTATCTCGGAAGGGTCTCCTTCGGAAACAGTCAAATGGCGCCAATTCTCGGAACTGGTGATCTCGTCCATGACAAACTGACGATTAAGGGCATCTCTTATGTCGAGGATTTGAGCTATAATCTCTTCAGCATTGGTCGTTTCTGCGACAAAGGATACAAGGTTCTTTTCGAATCTGACATCTGCAGCATTATAGATGCCTCGGGACAGCCTCTTCTTTCTGGAACGCGCACGTTTCACCTTTACGTACTCAATCTTACGACCTCTCGACCAATATGCCTTCTCTCTCGAGCTGCACCCAAGTTGAACGATCTATGGCACCGGTGTCTTTCACATCTCAATTTCAAGACCATCAACAAACTGCGTCAGAATAAACTCGTCAACGGTCTACCCCCTGACATATCATAAGGAACACCTCTGCTCTGCCTGTGAATTGGGGAAGATGAAGCGGTCGTCCCACATCTCCAAGGAAACACCGTCCTCTAAGCTCATCCTTGAGCTCTTACACATGGATCTATGTGGCCCAATGCCTACGGCTACACTCGGAGGAAGACGGTATACTCTTGTGATTGTCGACGACTTCTCACGCTATACGTGGACGAAACTCGTTCGCACAAAGGATGAAGTTCCTGATTTAATCATCGAGTTTGTTGTTACGTCCCAAACTCTTCATCAACAGAAAGTTCGGATTATCAGAACAGACAATGGAACTGAGTTTAAGAACAGGAAGCTCAGTGATTTCTATGCCACTCGGGGCATCACCCAGCAGTTCTCAGCTGTGAAGACACCGGAACAGAATGGTGTCGTTGAGCATAAGAATAGAACACTAGTTGAAGCAGCTAGGACTCTCCTCATCCAATCCGGACTTCCTCATTCACTTTGGGGTGAAGCTATTCAAACGGCTTGTTACACACAAAACCGGGCTTCCATCCACAAGAGATTCAACCGCACCCCATACGAGATGCTGAATAACCATCGTATCCCAGATATATCTTATCTAAGGGTCTTCGGTTGCCGATGTTTTGTGGCCAATGATCGCCAACATCTTGGGAAGCTTGATCCAAAAGCACTTGAAGGCATCTTTGTTGGATATTCACTGAACTCAAAGGCATACAGAGTCTATCTTAGGGAGAAACGATCAGTAATAGAGAGCACAAATGTCACCTTTGACGAAAGCGAAGGCGACCTCATGGCTTCTGCTCATATCAGTCCAGAACCAGGTCTTCTACACTCGTTGACAAAAGGTCAACTTTCAACGACGGGAACTTCCTCATCTGAGGGCAATTCTGGTGAACTGGATCTCGACCTGCTCTTCGAGTACTTCTATCCAGTCCCCAAGACTCCCGTCGCCACCACTCAAACTACCGCTGCACACACCCCTCCTACACCACCAGCTATCGGCGATGATGTCATCCCGCCAAACTTGGAAGATCTCAATCTCAACGAAGACGACATTTTACCCAATCCTGGGAACATTGCTGATCCTAATGCTGAACCGTTTCAATCTACTACGGTTGAGATCTCTTCTTCGGACACCGGACCCCAATCTAATGAGCCTCCAACCGATACAAATGCAGCCAGCTCCTCTCAGACCAATGTACCACTTTGGGCTCGCTCTCATCCTACAGATCAGATTATCGGGGATCCCACATCTGGTGTTTCGACGCGTTCGGCTACAATGAATGAAAGTCTGTTTGCTTGCTATCTCAGTCAAGCCGAACCATCACGAGTAGCTGAAGCTCTCAACGATCCTGATTGGCTGATTGCAATGTAGGAGGAAATAAATCAGTTTGAACGTTTACAAGTTTGGGAACTCGTACCACGACCTCACAATAGATCCATTATCGGCACAAAGTGGATCTTCAAGAACAAAAAGGATGAAGACGGTGTTGTCATTCGCAATAAAGCAAGACTTGTGGCTAAGGGCTACAACCAACAAGAGGGCATCGACTACGATGAAACTTTCGCCCCAGTTGCCAGGATCGAAGCCATACGAATTTTTCTTGCCTTTGCTGCTCACAAGAACTTTAAAGTCTACCAAATGGACGTGAAGACTGCATTTCTGAATGGATTTCTCAAAGAAGAAGTGTACGTTGACCAACCTGAAGGGTTCTTGAGCGAAGAGTTTCCTCATCACGTATATGGATTCTACAAGGCCCTCTACGGACTAAAACAGGCTCCCCGAGCTTGGTATGACGTCCTTTCAGACTTCCTTGTTCAGTCTGGATTCAAGAAAGGATCTTTGGATACAACTCTCTTCACCAAGCGGAGTGGCCCGGACATCATGATTGTACAGATTTATGTCGATGACATCATTTTTGGATCGACTGAACCACAACTGTGTGAAGAGTTCGCAGAATTGATGAAAGAGAAATTCGAAATGAGTATGATGGGCGAACTGAGTTTCTTTCTTGGTCTTCAAGTAAAGTAACTCCCCGACGGAATCTTCATCAATCAGTCCACATACATCCATGACATCCTCGAGAAATATGGAATGAAGGATGCTAAGACTGCTGCTACACCTATGTCACCCTCTGGCCAACCCGATGCGGACCCATCTGGTGCTCCCGTTGACCAAACCGTCTATCGTGGGATAATAGGCTCTCTTCTGTACCTCACTGCTAGTCGACCGGATATCGTTCTCTCGACAGGAATCTG